>BQNB010113670.1:0-21894 GCA_026074375.1 Tanacetum coccineum
TAGAAATTCAGCGAACTTTCTGTTTTGAGTTATGATTAGTAAAAACTCATTTTCCGTGGATTGGTAAATGGTTTGATTAAAAGGCCTAATGTTCTGAAAACTAGACTTAAGTATCTTTCCAGGGGTGAAAGCCCCATCCTTTTATCTTTTATAGGTTAAGAGATATGGTCTTGTAAACTTGACTAAAAATTCAGCAACATAGTTTTACGCCTTTTCTTGAGAAATAAAAGTGCGGCCACATAGTAATAAGATAAGAATCGCTAAGCGAGACTTAGTAGAAACTTAAAGGGATATAGGTACAGGTTGTATACCAACTTGGGGATAAAAACACTTTGGTTAAGTTATAATGCAATGCCATGCATATCTCGGAAACATATCTCATGATCATTTGATTTATTTTTACGTATCGATCTTCTTTATTATTCTAAGCCGCGTCACATCTTTTAGGTTGTGCTTAGATGCTTCTCGCTCGTCCGATGATTCATCTACTTCTGGTCTTCATCACTCCTCGGTGAGTTCATAGCCCCACCTTTTCTACTTTAATGGTTTTCATAACTATTTTCGGGGTGAGAATACATGCTCGTTTTACTAGTAAACTTATTGATTTCTACTACATGAGCGCTACATGAATGTTTTTACTAAAGCTTTTACTTGCCTACCACATGATTTCTAATACATGTTTGATACATGATTGTTTACTACTGATTTTATTAAAGCTTGATTTGCTTACTACATGATTTGAGAACATTGATTATCTATTTATGAAACCGAGAGTTTTGAACATATTACTTGTTTTAAATTGGACACAAGTGCTTGAAGGGTATGCTTGACCCGATTATGAGTTTATCTGCATGAGTACCTATTGCAAAAAGGCCCCGAATTTCATGCACTGTTAATTACCTATGATGGGTAAGCGCTAGTACATTAAGTAGATCTATTGGGCCGTGACTGCCCTGTCTGGGGTTGTGACATCCATGGCGCGATCACCCCTAAAGGACATTTTGTATTAAGAATTTATTAAGGTATATTGCAATATTACCTTGTTGAGGGGCAAATTATATGCATATTTTATATGCTTGGTTAACGTTTCAGTGGCATGAGCTTAATGCGATAATATATTAATTCATTTACTTGACATTGCATTCGTTGCACTGTCGCTGGCTGATCTTAAACCTTGTGGTCCATTACTAAACATTACTTGATTTATTGAATCCCTACTTGAATTTCGAAAATAGTTCTTTGAAATGTTGTAACGCTACTTTTCTTTCAGAAATATTACTTGAATTATTTCAACACTGCTTTTACTTAAACCTATGAATTCACCAACATTATTGTTGACGTTTTTGCATGTATTTTCTCAGGTTATTATATTGCTAGCTGTGCATTGGGAGCATTCGAGTCGCGTGGATATCAAAACTTTAAGGACTTGGTTTTCTTCACATTCGATGATTGTTTTCTTTAAATATACAAATGAGTCATGTTTGAACTCTTGTAATTTTTGTTAAAAGCAAATTATTGGGACCTGAATTTACTCTGAAAATTTTAATCGAATGTGACATTTTATTAAACGTCTCTTTTGAGGTCGTTTTCTGTAACTTGTACTTTATACTATGAAGTAGCACCCCAAAGTGGTATTCCGTTGCGTTGTGATTTTATGGGGGTGTTACAGATTGGTATCAGAGCACTCGTTATAGCGAACTAGGTCATTTTCAAAACCTAAACTATAACCGTTTTTTCGAAAATTTTTAAGAGTCATTCACCATTGTCCGATATCCGCGCGCGCTTGCTCTCAGGTAACTTATATGCTCCCTTTTGCATCCTTATTGCTATTATATTAATAATGAATATATAATGCTTGGTTATTATTGTAACACTCCCATTTTTACAATATAGCAGCGGAAGCTAATCTGGGGTATTACTTCATGGATACAACAATCATAATCATAGAAAACACTTATAAAAAGAGACGGTTGTTGGGAAAAATTTAGTTATCAATACAATTATAAACAGAGTTTTTACAAAATTTGGTCCCAAACTATATATATCAAGTTTGAATGATTACAGTTCAGCCACCTTCGAGTCCATGCCACTATGTACCGCAACTTGCTCAGTTACCTGAGATAAACATGCTAAAAAGTGTCAACACAAAGGTTGAGTGAAATTCATAGGTTTGAAATGTAATAGTTAAATACAAGTTATCATAATTGAAAATGTTGGTATTGCAGGAATAATTGTTATGAAAAACATTATTGTCATAGTGAACAGTATTATCACCCTAAACTCATGAATCACATAAAGAGATAAAGAGATATTAAAGAGATATTGGGAGATACTACCCAAAGAGACATTAAAGAGATATTGGGAGATACTACCCAAAGAGACATTGGGAGATATTACCCAAAGAGATATTACCCAAAGAGATACTGGGAGATATTACCCAAAGAGATACTAAAGAGATATTTGGAGATACTACCCAAATAGATATTTCCATGTACTTAGGCAATAATATATCAGGATAGCATATAATATTTGCATTCATGATTTTATAGTAGGTGTCACGGGTTTATAAGATATGTGAGATTATGAATTCATTAAGTCTTTGAAAAGTAATCACATTGTTATAAGATAAATGAGTATGTAAAAGAGTTTGTAACAAGCATGTATCCCCCTCGCGGGTTTATAAAACATGTAAAATAAGTAAAGGCGAGGTTATGAACTTCACCTGATAGGTAGATGTAATATATATTCCAAAATGAAAGCTGACGACCTTATCACAATCTTAACCAGGGAAGGATTTGATTAGTCAAAATGAAATAAAATAGCCACGTCACACAAACCTGAGTAATTATGGTTGAGTCTTAGGAAGATTGAACTCTAGAATTTTAGTTTTTAAGAGTTATGAGTTTATGATTGAAATGAGTTTGAATTATTTTATCACTGTTCGGCAATCATAAAATCAAAATTCATTCATAAACATTTGAGGAGCTAGGCACGATTTAAAATCGTAAACCCAACAACTCAGTCAGAACGTAATACCAAGATGAAACCTCTTAATATAAAGCTCCCTATTAGTTGTGGACAATATAGCTTCTTGATGATCGGTATTAAGCGATTTATTCAAATATCAGGAAAATTTAGCACGTCAAGCGTTTAATTAAGGATATGTCTGGTAATGTTTTTGAATGTGTTTTATAATTTTTGTCAAAATGTTACAATTTATGACCCTGGTGTTTTGGAAAATTGCAAGTAGAACCCTAGTGTTTTGCATTTTTACGACTTTGGTCCTTCAACTTTGAAAGATATACCAAGTAAACCTTGGACTTTGAAAAGTGACATAATAGACCCCTATAGTTATAACTTTGATAAAATGACACTTTTAGTCCTTTTAGTTATAAGTTTCTGAAATTTACGATATATACCCCTTGCATGGATTATAATTACAAAACATGTCCAAATTGCCATGCAAGCTTATTTTAACATTTCAATAGACATTTATAAGTTATAATAAACTAAAATATGAAGTTTTAACATAACACAAGTTTAATTTAACGATTCGTTAAGCTAGGAAGTAAAACGGGTCAAATTAGGGTTTCAAAACGTAAACGCGTGGGTTTTAAGTTCAAATTCCTTCATTAATCAATAAAGTGGTTATTTTAACATTAGTTAAGCATGCTAGGATAGATTATAACAATATTTAATCATTATAACATTTAGTTTTAAGAAAAACGCGAAATTAGGGTTTCGGGTGTACGGTTTTGGATCAAAATGGAAAATGAGCATGAATTGGGTTATGAAACTTTAACAAGAGTATATTTAGGATCATATGAACATTATAAAAGTGTAGGAGCAGAAGTAGAACATTCAAAACCTGGGTTTGAGCTTATAGCTTAGAAACGGGTTGAAATTAGGACTTTCAGCTTCGTACGCTTAGAATAATGACTCTGGGGCTTCAATTCTTCAGGGCTTTACTCCTTGAAGGTCTTTTATGATCCTAGGATCATATGGGAGCAAATTATTGCTGCCTTAAGGGTTTATAGAAAGAAAATGGTTGGTGCGAGTTTGAATGGAGATACAAGGGTGCTATTTATAGTCAATTGGAGATGAGGAGGTTAAGGAAGCCATGGGTTCTGCTCTTGACACCTGTAGCAGCTAGTTAGGGATGTGTTGAGGCTAGAAAATGAAGTGTGGAAGGTCTATTAGTAGCTTGGATGTGTTGGCTACTTCTTCTTGCTGTCGCGGCTGAAGTAGTAAAAAGGAGAGGCCATGTGCCTTCATCCTTGGCCAAGAGATAGCCTAAGCAGCTTAGTAAGCTGCTCCAATGTATCTAGAAGGTATTCTTGGAGGTTATTTGCACATGGAAGAGTTTTAAATAGGTAAAAATGGGTCATGAATGGGTTCGGGTCTGTTTTGGGTTCGACAAGGGTTTCATAAGTTTTCAAGCTCATATTTCATGTATAAATGATTAAGGATTGTTAATACATGTTCCCAAGGTCTGATATAAGAAGTATTAACAAGGATTAGTAATTGGTTTGGGTTAAAACGGGTTAGAATTGAAGAAATGGGGTCACGGGTCCAACTAGGGCTCGTTTAGGGTTTTCTTGACTTTCTTTGCTTATAATTCGAATATTATTGATTGGGAAGGATGGAATACTGATCATTGGACTTATATAAAGGATTATCAATGAGGTTTGATCATTGGTTTAAGTTAAAATGGGTTGAAATTGAAAGAATAAGCCGTAGCTTGGAATTAGGGTTCATATAAGGCTTTTAGGGTTTTCTAGCTTTGTAATTCTCGTACATTGTTGAAGCAAGGATGGATAATGATGGATAAAGGTTTGTAAACTCATTTTATGGGTTTACAATGACTCTTGGTTGCTTACTTGAGAATGAGATAGTCTGAAAATGAGTAAACGGGTCAAAATCACAATTAGGGTACAATGGGTAAAAATCAAGATACGGGTCATGGTTTAGAAACTAGCTCGGTTTTAGGGTTTAGGGTTTTGAATTAGGGTTTTGAATGCAAAAAGAGGTATGAAAGCTTATGAATGGAATAATTAGGGTTCATATATTGTAAAATGAGTATAGTAGCTTGCACATAAGTGATAGTGAAGAAATGAGGATGAAAACGGAGGTTAGACGGCTATTTTAGGGATTGAGCTTAATGACTTGTATACTGATCTTTTAAGGAATTGTACTTTGATTTAAAGGGATTTTATATTTCAAATGAGATGTTATATTACTTGTACATATGCTTTAGTAGCTTGTGCATTCACTTTAGATGTTAATCTTTCATGGAATTAGGGTTTAGAAGTATACGATAACGGTTTAAAGCCCGTTTAGATATAACGTTGTGAAAAGTACATTATAGGAATAATGTACCTTGTAATAAGGATATGATGATATTGACTTGACATATTATGATGTTTGCTTGACATATATGAAGACAGGATTGTCATAGATAGGTTGCGTGAGCTCGTCTACTTTAGTTATGTAAGTTACATGACATACTGAGATATTGACAATGCAAGTAATGTAATAAAGCGAAAAATTTCCCCGTACAATTATGATCATAGTAAAATAGGTTGATGAAAATTCTTGGGTTGTTATAGTCTCCACCCCTTACAGAAATCTCGTCCCGAGATTTAATTGAAAGTTATAGTGAATAGATGTAGGTACTGGGCATGAATTTGATTTTTATGTTAGGTTAATCAAGGTCACAAGTCCACGTGTGTGATGCATTTATAATTATGTTGCGCACCATAATTATAATTACCTCCTTTCACACGTCTACTTATTTTCAAGACTACACCTCTTGATGACAGCCAATAGAATTTCTTCAGATCCTGATAGAACCTGGGTGGATGAAATACTTTGATTTACGAAACCTGTGGGTTATGGGCCTACCATGCTTCTGCTGTGCTACTGTGATCGTAAAGAATCGTTATTCATTAACCTTTAAAAGTCAACATCGAATAAGAATGCTATCACAAGTCTTTGTCAAAATTTTCATACCTAGTGGTATTGAAATCATTTGACATTGTATAGATTCTTGTGTGTTTCCTTGTTATTATGTTGCAGAATATAACAGAAAATTTTAGAATACGGAGATCATGGAATGAGTAATGTCAAGGAATGATTATGAATTTGTAAGAGAGTTGCTAATCACGTGAGATACAGATTTGGAAATGAATAGATATTGAAGGTAATAATGAAAATGATTAAGGGATTGTTTGTACAAACGGATTGAAAGAAACTTGTTTGTACGTATGTTATATACTTAAGCCTACTTATTTATAATTTGTCACTTACAAAAAGAAGCGTTCAACTCCTTGTAACTGAGAATTTATAAATTCATAGTTCGGAGATTTATAATTTCCTTATTCAAATGAAGAAGTGACCTAATTCATTTCAATAAGATGATCATAAATCGTCTTACCTAAGCATAAAAACACGATATGGTAATGTGTAGAAAATGAATTGTTAGATAATACTGAGATGTTGATTGTACTGACGCCCATATAATCAAGGATGATAATTTATGTTGCAAAGGTATGAGGAGAGTATTCAGAGTTTGAACATAATAGAATCGATGGAATTGACAAATAATGTCGAATTTTGATATCACCAGATAACAAGATGTAACGGAATCATCACTTTATTATTTCATGGATAACTTTACATATCTTACATCACCGAAACTCTAAGAGTATTGATACTTATGCTACGTGTCTTGCGGTAGGATTCTAGATAAAATAATGAATGACAATGATTGTGGCTTGATGTTTGGGGTTTATGACGTGGGTTTTAGATGATCCTTCATATGTAACTGGTGGCGAACCTAAGTATCCTTAAGAGTTGTTTTCAGCGGTTGATCTTTTATCTCTGCAGTTTCTGGTCAGATGACCCACTTTGTTGCAAGTCCGACACTTGATAGTGCAAACTCCTGTGTGATGTAGGGTGCATCTTGTACATAAAGGAAGGTTTCCATGGTATTTTTTGGGAGGATAAGTCCTAACAGGTTCTTGTCTTCTATTTTGCTGGTGATGGTAATCATTGTTGCGGTTGTTATTGTTATGGTTATCTGGGTAGTTATTTTTGTTGATGTGATTGTTGGAGTGGTTATTGCTGTTGCGATCATTGGGGTAGTTGTCTTTGTCATGATTATTGAAATAGTTGTTGTTGTTGGTGGTGTTCCTTCTATCATCAAACTTTTGTTTATGATTATTGGTTTCTTGTACAGAATTACGCTTTATTATTTGGTCCATTAGTCTATGAGCTATGTTGGTGGCTTCTTCCAGAGTCTGAGGTTTTGAAGCAGTAACGTTTCCTTCAATGCTTTGCTGCAGTCCCCCGATGAAAGCTTCCATAAGTTTCTCGGTGTTTGGTACCATATTCGGGCATAAAATGGCTAATTCCTGGAATCTTCTAATATAAGTCTTGAGATCACTTCCATTTACAGTCAGACCATAAAATTCATCTTCCATTTTCTCAAGGTGGTGAAGAGAGAGTTCATCTAAGTAGTTTAAAATATGATGTTTCAGGTGCATCTTAACTGAACTTTTTCCTATTTTAAATATCTGAGGTGGGGTAGGAGTATAAACTAAGAAAGATGGTGATACCAAATTACAAGTTTGATTCCGAGATGGATTAGATAACGTAGTTGAAGAAGAATATGGGGAACGAATTCGTTTCTTAGGTGGTAATAGTTCTTCAGGAACAAAGAAATATCGAGGATCAAATAGTAATGATGGTGGTAATACCGGAGATAGAGTCAAAATAGCTGGTGGAGTAATAGGATCTGATGATGAAATAGGTAATTCCTTAGCATAAAATGCTTGTACGTCCTTTAAATAAGTATTATTGTAGAAACATGAGAACACCGGTGGAATCATATTATCGTTAGAGTTTTCTGAAGAGTTAAAAGAAATGCTTCCCGATGAAGCTGGGAAATAATTCGAGGAGACCGAAGTATAGTTAAGAATATTCATAGAGGAAAAAGCATCCTCAATATCGGAAGTAGAGCGATTGGGAAATTTTTAAGCACTTAGAGGTTATGATAAAGACGGAGATAATGATGTAAATGGTGGAAATGATGATGAAAGAGTTATAAGTTGGAAACAATAAGATACGAAACAGGATTGCCTTTATAAATAAATTGCCTTATTACTGTACATAGTCAAGATTTGATAAGCGTTTTTATTTATACCACGCATCCCATAGCTAGGATAAAGTTATAACTATTCTAAGAGTTTGTTGATTCTGAGTCGGTAGATGACATCTTAAAGATCCTCCTGATCTGTTTGGTGACGAGCTTGGATATTCTTAATGATTTGTTCAAGATTGGAAATTCTATAGTAAGCAAAGGCAATCTTTTCCTTTTGCCCTAACTGCTTCTTTTGAAGTTTGATAATCTGAGTACGGATTTTCTTGAGTTCGGTCTTTAGTTCGTTACCATTAGTACATCTTTCTTCCATTTTCTCAATGCGGTGAGACGAGTGGTTCTTCATTACGTAATAACAAAAATATCTTTGATTTATTTTCATGGATGTGTAGATAATCTTAATGGACATTTTCCTATTTCAAATCTTGAGGGGGGTAGGTTGTATAAAACTGAGGAAGATGGTGCTACCAAATCATAGGTTTGATTCGGCATGAAATTAGATAACATAGTTGAGAGAAAAGATGGAGGAACAGATTCGCTTCTTTAAGGTGGTAACTAGTTCTTCCGGAATAAAGAAATATCGAAGGATCAAATAGTAATGTTGGTTGGGTAATACCGGAGATTGGAGTCAAAAAATAGCTAGTGAAGTATAGGATCTGTTGATGAAATAGGTGATTCCTGTAGCATAAAATTTGTACGTTCTTCAAATAAGGATATTGTGAGAGGTGGATCACTGATGGGATTATTTAGATGTTTCCAAATGCGTTAAAAGACTGTTCCTGATGAAGCTGGGAAATAATCCGATGAGACCGAAGTATAGTTAAGGAATATTCATAGAGGAAAAGCATCTAAATATCTGAAGTCGAGCGATTGGGAAGAAGACATCGTTTGGTTAACAACCCAGTTGTAAATAACTAAGTTATTTATTTAATTAGTATAATAGCTATGTATATTTACATACTTGTTCCAATGTTTAGTGGCACGGAGGACTTTAATGGCTAGAAAGAATTTTTAGTTATAGTTAAGGTTTTGACTGTTCTCTATAACCATGGCGATGTTACCAAATCTATAACACCCCATTTTTACAAATATAGCAGCGGAAGATAATCTGGGGTATTACTTCATGGATACAACAATCATAATCATAGAAAACAACTTTAAAAGAGACGTTGTTGAAAAAATTTAGTTATCATTCATTATAATCAGAGTTTTTACAAAATGCAGGTCCCAAAATCTAAAACATCATGTTTGAATGATAACAGTTCAGCCACCTTCGAGTCCATGCCACTCCGTACCGCAACTTGCTCAATTACCTGAGATAAACATGCTAAAAAGTCAACACAAAGGTTGAGTGAAATTCATAGGTTTGAAATGTAATAGTTGAATACAAGTTATAGTGTAAATACTGGTATTGCAGGGATAATTATCATGGAGAACATTATTATCATGGAGAACAGTATTATCATGGAGAACAGTATTATTATTACCCTAAACTCATGAATCACATAAAGAGATAAAGAGATATTAAAGAGATATTGGGAGATACTACCCAAAGAGATATTAAAGAAATATTGGGAGATATTACCCAAAGAGACATTAAAGAGATATTGGGAGATATTACCCAAAGAGACATTAAAGAAATATTGGGAGATACTACCCAAATAGATATTTTCATGTACTTAGGCAATAATATATCAGGTAGCATATAGTTTAGAAAACACTTGCATTTATGGTTTATAGTAGGTATCACAGGATTATAAAGTATGTGAGGTTATGAACTCATTAAGTCTTTGAAAAGTAATCACATTGTTATAAGATAAACGAGTATATAAAAGAGTTTGTAATAAGCATGTATCCCCCTCGCGGATTTTTGAAAACATTAAAGAGATTGAAAAGCGAGGCTATGAACTCACCTGATATGTAGATGTAATAAATATTCCAAAATGAAAGCTGACGACCTTATCACAATCTTAACCGGGGAAGGTTGATATAGTAAAATGATAGTAAACAGCCACGTCACGCAACCTGAGTAAATATGTTGAGTCTTAGGAAGATTGTACTCTATAACTTTGGTTCAGAGAGTCTAATATTATTATGAATAAATACTTTGATTTACGGAACCTGTGGGTTATGGGCCTACCATGCTTCTGTTGTGCTACTCTGATCGTAAAGAATCGTTATTCATTAACCTTTAGAAGTCAACATCGAATAAGAATGCTATCACAAGTCTTTATCAAAATTTTCATACCTAGTGGTATTGAAATCATTTGACATTGTATAGATTATGTATTAGAATATAACAGAAAATTTTAGAATACGAAGATCATGGAATGAGTGATGTCAAAGAATGATTATGAATTTGTAAGAGAGTTGCTAATCACGTGAGATATATATTTTGAAATGAATAAATGATGAAGGTAATAATGATAATGAAGGTAATAATGATAATGATTAAGGAATTGTTTGTACAACTACCTCCCGCGATGCACTATCTCACACATCACGAGATATATCTGCTATTAAAGCGCTTGATTAGCCCACCATTCGTGTCCCACATATCTCACGATTTTGGATCATTTGAATATCTATTACAAAATGAGGACGCTATCTACTGCGCACCTCATAAAATTACTCACTTGTTTTCACAATCCAAATTCACGACACACAAATGCCCCAAATACGCTTGAAGGGTATCAGGCGAGCCAAACCACCGCCACAGATAGCCCCCCTCGATTCAAGACAAGATATATCCACTTTGCAATCAGCAAATACTCCTACGTGTATCCAACAACTAAAGCGACCCCAACACAAACTTTCAGTGTCCAGCCAAACCACGTAATATAACAAGTCTACCAACATAAAAGCCATCTACTAACAGACGCGACTAACAGCTCATAAGTACCATTAAATACACCACAGAAATCTCTATTCGCACTGTGCTCGCTCTTTCAGAAACTGAGTAGCCTCACCTGTTTAGAGGATCACTCTGTGACAATCCCTAGTCCAAGGCGACCCAACTAAAAACACCAACCCTACAGGTACATCTTTTGTATTGAGAATTTCTTTAAGGTATTTGCAATATTCCCTTGATGGGGGCAAATTATATGCTTATTTTATATCGTGGTTAAACATTCCAGTGGCAATGATCTTAATGCGGATAATATTTAATTCTTTACTTGACATTGCATTCGTTGCAAAACTGTCGCATGGCTGAGCTTAACCTTGTTCCATTACACTAAACATTACTTGATTTATTGAATCCCTACTTAGAATTTCTAAAGTAATGCTTTTTAAACATGTAAACGCTTCTTTCTTTGACTGAAATATTTTCTCAAATTAATTTCCAATACACGTTTACATAAACCTATGAATTCACCAACATTATTGTTGACGGTTTTTTGCATGTATTTTCATTACGGTTTATTATCCCTTAGCTTAAACTAGAGTCATATGGGGACACGCCCAATCACTGAATCTCGACGATACTACGGTACTATCAACAAAAACCCTTCCCGTCTATTTTCTCCGCACATATCGTTATAAAACTTATAACTTTCTATCTACAATATAACAGAATACTAAACTGATCAACGGTTCTAGCAAATAATACTTGCTCTACCCACTCATTTTCAAATATAATCAAATTAAATAGGACCGTACCAAATTTATCATATACCTATATTACCGTCACGGAAATTTTTAAATCGCATGTGAAAATTTTCCTTAACTGTCCTATTAAATTTCGTTTATCTTATTAAACCTAGTTGAGTAATTACGAATGAAAACTATGAAGTAGCACCCCAAAAGTGTAATTCCCGCTCGCGAATGCTGAATATTCTAACTGGGGGTGTGATACAATAAAGAGATCCTTTCTTGCCATTCGACAGTACAACTTTTGAGCCCTTGGCAGCACTAACTTGTTAGATAAATCATTTTATATCCATCAATACCAATCCAAATAGCATCTTATTTAAACCCAAGTACTGCCAAGCAACAACACCATACCTTCGAAACACATCTATGTCTGAGCCACCCTAAACATTGCCTAGTAGTATTAACTTTGTACCAACAGTAGAAGTTTCTTCAGCAGTATTAACAAGCTAGTGACCATAGGTAGCCTTCAATCCTCATTCCACAGGAAATAAATGCACTCTAAATAATTCACTAATCAACTAAAATCCATCTGCTAACAATAAGTACAGAATCCATTTCCATAAACATACACAAGGTAACCTGCTAACTTGCCTCTCCTCTCTTGAACACCAATACATAGAGTCTGATAGATTGATCATATCAATGTTAACAATTAAAAATTACAAACACACCGATAAACACATTCAAACAGCTTATTTAAAAAAGACTTCAGCCACCATTGTCAACAGGAGTGAATCTTCATCACTTTTGATAATCTTCTACTCATAAAAGAAGAACCGTCTTGAGAGCAAAACCCTAAAGCAGTGTGCCCTAAGATCTCAATATACTTTAGTTTTGTAGGGCACAAACACTGGATACTCTTCTACAATTAGCATATTGTCTAGCTTTCATTTCCAAAATATCAATGTAGAATCTGCATTATGTTGCTTCAACTCTTAACATAACAATCTAAAAACCACTAAGATCTCCTATTCAAACAATCTAATTTTGAAATCATCATACACTTATCTGCCCCCACCAGATCCAAACAAGTATTTTATCTCAGCAGCCAACATATCATCTACCTCATGGTGTAGAAATACGTAATGCCATGAATTGTCTCCTTCTTGCACTGGATCCTTATGAAAATATGGTCTCTCCTCTCTCCAAAGAAAACCTCTCCTAACCACACACTACTCCTATTATACTTGAGATTTCCTGATCTAAGAATTTCTCCATCAGCATAGTCACTATCTGATCGAGGCTTCCAGTCAAATAATGACACTCTATGGATTCTAAAGCCCAGTTTGTTAACATCCTTGCAACCTTGATCGGTATACCAATAAGATTCTCGTTACAACATTAAGTGAGGGAGTATCTTTACTAGGATTTACTACCCCCACCACTAAAGCCTAACATTCCACATAACGGCACCAGAACTGCAAACATAATATCAGGCCTAAAGCAGCAAGTACATTAAAGAGCCAATCATAGGATCTATAAAGATGATTAATCCAAATCATACAGCTTCTTCACTAGCCTTGGTCCAAAGGCGCTTCCTGCGGTCTCAATGCGAGTACTATTGATCGGACAACTTCCATCACCCTATAAACATCAAAGTTTCTTCACAGATCTCTCAACTACTAAATCAAATCTAGACTTATAAAAATACCATCTTCCCCCCCCGCCCCTTTAAATTCTGTTTGACTTATACTCCAAGAAAGAAGTGAGGCTCTCACCAAATCTGCCTATATGTATTCTCTGAACTAGATCCACCGCTTCATGCAAGCCATCAAATTCATCACACCAAGACTCTTTGTAGAACCAAAAATAATATCATCCACATAAACACAATACTAACATGAATATGATCATTATTGTTCCTCAATTGATAACTCCACACAATTTCCACAACTTCCCTCGTAACACAATACGACTCCATGCTATCCCTTCCACTACCCTGTTATCCAGCTTTTAAACCGAGGCCACCACTCTCGAAAGATAAGAAGATAAACGTATCATACCAAGCCTTGGTTCGCTTGGTCGTACAACCATCCACAAAACAGCTTTCTTCCCCTACCCAACCCTATGTATCCGACACCTTCTTAATTTAGCCCGGAACTTTGGATCTACAAAGGCGACCTGAACGGTTGAAACACATACACCTCCTCTATCATTCCTTATCAATTTTTCCATACAAGAAGGCACTCTTTACATCCATTTGATAAACTATGAATCCCATATAAGAAGCAAAGGCCAAGAAGATCCTAATGGCTTTAATCCTAGACATAGGAGCAAAAACCTCATCATAGTCTATCCCTTCCTCTTGCCTATGTCCCTGGGCAACCAACCTTGCCTTATTTCAAACCACAACACCTCTTTCATCCTTCTTATTCCTGTAGACCCATTTACTCCTAATTGCCTTCTTCTCATAAGGCAAATCTACAAGAATCCATACCTTTTGAATTTTGAATTGCAACAGTTCTTCCTGCATAGCATCAACCCAACTTTCATCTTCAAGGGCTTCAGATATCTTCTTGGGTTCAAGTTGAGATAGGAAGCAAGCAAACAAGCAGTGCTAGAAATCCTTGTGATTATTTCTTCTCTGCTTTTGAATATAGCTAACAAAAGTATGGGCTCTAGAACTTTTGTTCACTTTGCTCCTTGTTTGAACTGCTGATTTTGGATCTCTAAGAATTTGAGTTGTAGGATGAATATAATGTATCTTTGAAGTGGGAATAGGACTAACATTCACAGTGGATTCAAAATTAGTAAAGTCAGCCACTGCACCCTCATCATCATAAGATGCATTGGTAAAAATACCATCATTTGGATTGTCATAAATATCCTCAAGAACAGGTATTTGAGAATCATCTTGGTCAGCAGAGTTGGTTAGATCAGGAAAAGATGGTCCACCAGAAGAACTGGCAGTACTAACTGGTATGCGAATAATATTAACTGTGTTAGTACTTGTAGCTCAAGCAACTCCTGCTTGAAGAAGAAACTCCTCAGTTTCTTGAGCAAACTCCTTTCTAAGTGCTTCAGCTGCATCATAAGCCTCCTTTTCTTATCTTTTAAGTCTTTTAAGTTCTTCCAAAAAGACTTGATCCTCCTGATCTACTGGCTCCTCGTTTGTCTTTAAACCAATATCCTTATTAGGCTTTTCACCTTCATTCTTTGCTTCTGAGTTCTTGATTGTTGAAGTATAAGAAGAATATATTGGCAGTACAAAGTGGTCTTGAGCAGAGTCAGCTTCTGTTTCAAAATTTCATGCATCAATATTATCTTTTGTACTTGCACTATGATTAGCTTTTTCTGGACCTGTAGTTTTGTTAGCTTGATTCTCTGATCTCACAGGCTGATAATTCATTGAATCAGTTAAATAATCAAGATCAAACAGCCAATTAGGTCATTTTCCTGCAACATTTGGTTTATTTTCTAAAAAATTTATATGCAGGTTTTCTTCAACTCTCTTGGTTTCTAAATTGTATACCCTAAAAGCCTTGCTATTTAGGGAATACCCAACTAAAAACCCTTCATCAGACTTCCCTTCAAACTTGCCCAGATGGTCAATGGTATTCAAGATGGTCACATGGCACCCAAAAGGTCTTATATAGCTTATGATTGGTATTTTACCAGTTATAAGTTCATAAGGTGTCTTATTTTGAGGCTTGGTCACTAATACCCTATTAAGGACATAACAAGCAGTACTAATTGCTTCAGCCCAAAAAGTGTTAGGTAAAAATGAATCTGTTAGCATTGTTCTAGCAGCCTCAATAAGGGTCCTGTTCTTTCTCTCAGCAGTTCCATTTTGTTGTGGAGTTCTGGCATTACTGTATTCCCTCTTGATCCCTTTTGACCCACAAAATTCAATAATGTCCCTGTTCTTGAATTCTGTACCATTATCACATCTAATAGTTTTAACCTTTTGATTTAATTGGTTCTCTATTTGTCTTATAAAGTCCTTAAGGATTCCACTAGTTTCATCCTTAGTTCTAAAAAAGAACACCCAAATAAGTCCATATGCAAAAGCTGTAAGGGCTGACTAATAGAGCTCACTATTTTGGCCTTACAGGAGGCCTTGTGTTGCTTTCCTTTCTGACAAGCAACACAGGTGTGGTCATTTTGAAAAATCTTTGAAGGTAAACCTCTTACAAGGTTTCCCTTCACAAGTTTGTTTAAGTTTTTAAAGTTAACATGACCCAACCTCCTATGCCATTTGTTAGATTCATCAATTGTGGCCTTTGCAATCAAACAAGCTAAACCTCCAGAAGGAACAATGTTCTCTAAGTTGAAACTGTACATATTGTTTTGTCTAGGGATTCTAAGTAATACTTGATTTTCATCAGGCAACTTAAAGTCAGAAGATAACACAAGATATTCAGTGTCTGTAAAAAGAACCTTGTTCTTCTTGTCACACATCTGTGACATAGAAAAGACATTGAAATGATGTAGTTCTTTCACAAAGCACACATCCTCAAAATCTAACTTTCCTATTTTTATTTTACCTTTACCAGTTATGTAACCTTTACTACCTCCAAAAGCAACAGGGCCACCATTATAGTCTTGATATTCAACAAGGTAGGCTTTGTTACCGGTCATGTGCCTTAAACATCCACTATCAACAATCCCTTTGTTCTTTAAAGCTCTTTGTGGATTATCCTGCACATCAAATAAGAGAAATTAGTTTCTCTTAGAGACCCAAGTCATTGTTGACTTGGGTCTGCCTAGTGGATCTTTAAAATTAACATTTTTACTAAAGCTTGATCCACTATTGTATTTGGAGACTTTGTTCCAGTAATGTTTTTTGGGTCTCCAATTACAACCTGCTGAGGGCTTAACAGCAGTTTCCCTCATGCCCCCAACAGCACAACAGCACTAACTGCTTTTACCTCAGCAGTATTAACTTTTTGATTTGAAAATTTTGTTCTTGGTGTTGTTGTTCTATTAAATGGCCTTCTGATAGGTGAATGAGACTTATGAAAATTATTTCTTGGTCTGTTTTCATTCACAATGGGTCTAACAGCATTAACTTTCCTAGCAGCACTAGTTGATACTGCTTGACTATTATGGCTAGTAGCATTAACTGGAATTCTACCAGTTCTAGTTAGTACTGCTGTTGAAACAAACTGGTTTTGGTGATTCAATCTTTGCACATTATTCCACACTGGTTTATTCTCCCCTTGACCAGTACCCTTACCCTTCTTTTTGTTCAATTCAACCTGTTTAACCATTCTTTTCTCATGAAAGTCACAATCTCTAATAAGATGACTAAAACTGCCACATACAAAACATGCCTTTTTAGTAAACCCATATCCCAAACCCAACCTTTTGGACATTAAACCATTCCAGTCTCTCTTGTCAGCTTTAGGACTTGGACTATATGTGTTTTGTTCTTTAACAGTTTCCCTAGGAGTTTTTACATGCTTAACAAAAGCAAAACTAGGTCTTTCCTGTTCTTTTAAAGGTTGAATCACATATTCATCATCACTGTCTGACTCATACTCCTCAATGATAGAAGCATCAGACCAAACTTTAGGTTGACTAACAACTTTGGGTTCAACTACAGCTGGTTCAGGCACAGATTCAAGTGTTTCTACACTAGAATTAGACTCACGGGAGTCAAAATTACTGGTTTGAGTATCAGATTCACTAGTTTTAGACTGTTTTGGACCATATGTGAACATAGAATCATCTACTTCCCTATTAGGTCCTGAAGGCATATAATTTCCTATCATTGGAGGGGGAACTACATGCATGCCTTCAACATTTGTAAATCTATCATGCATAGGACTATCTTCTACATCACTTGATCTACTATCAAATACACTTTGAAAAACTTCATTTTCATAACTTAAGACACCATCATGTATTTGATCTCCATACCTAATCCCATATTTTCCCCTTTTACTCATCTGACTATTTAGCAATTTACTAAGGCCTTTAGAAGAACTTTGAAAATTCTCAAGTTTGGTTTTTAATTCTTCTTTTTCTTTTACAACTTCTGCTAATAGTTTCTTATGATATGTAAGCACATCAGTTTTATCATCTAAATCAATTTTCATAAATCTAATCTTTTTCTCATACCAAAGTTGATTTTTCTGATGAGTAACTAATTAAGCCTCTACCTTTTTTAAAGATTAAGTATAGGCTTGAATTTCTATACTAGCATCACCAAGTTGTTCCCTTTGTTCATCATATAATTTTTTAAGTTTAGCATAAGATTCCACACATTCTTTAGAACAAGATATTACTTTAGTGTCTGAGCCTGAATTGCTGTAAGCCATTAAATCAAAGTTCTCTTGTTCATCCTATGCATGATCAGTCCAATCAACACCTTCCCCATTAAGAGTTACCAAAGCTTTAGGTTCCTCCTATTTTCCAGGTCTCCTTCCATTGTCTTTTGATTTATATCTATTATTCCCTTTTGATCCGCACTCTCTAGCAAAATGCCCTGTCTTGTGACAATTGTAGCATTCGACTTTGGTCTTGTCAAATCCAACTGGTTCCTTGGCATCAAAATGCAGCTTTCTCTCTGTCTTCTTGTAGAACTTCTTCAATCTCATGAAAATCATGGCCACTTACCATTTCAAGTCCATCTTTCAAATCAAACTCATCAAGCTACTCCAGATCTTCATGATCTAAATGTGGACCACTGGATTGATTAACAAAGAATGAGTACATGAGTTCCTCAGTGTATGATGAAGAGTTTTCCCTTTGTAAGTTGTATCCAGAAGAAGTAGAAACCCCATAAGCAGTACTAACATCATTAGTATTGTTAGTGCTTTCAGAAGAAACAAAGGCGACATTCTGTGTACTAGAAGATGATCCAGTAGAGCCTTTAATATCAGACTCAAAGACTCTAAGATTGTTATAAAGATCATCAATACTAAGACTATCTACTCCTGGCTTAGTCCTCATGACTAAGGATACTTGGGACCAGGAAGAAGGTAAAGACCTAAGGAACTTCTGATTGGCATCTTCAGTGGAGACACCTACACCATGAATCTCAAGTTGACTTCCCCCAAAGAAGACTTTAAAACACCTGAGTCATAAACCAGTGTATAATCCTTCTGATTGGAAAACAGAGAAAGTCTTCAAATTGTTGGCTTCAAATTGTATTCTTTCTGCATCTGTCTTTGATTCATCATTCCGACCAATCTAGATTTGATAGCACACACATATCTTAGACATCAGTATACATGTGAAAATTTTGCTAAATGGTCTTCACTGTAAAGCCATAAGCACGTGGTCCTTGCTTTACTTTCTCTTTATCTTGCTAAAGATATCTTCAGCAGTTTTAGGAGCAGAACCTTATTACTATCATTTGTATCTGTTGAGACACTTACAGGACCATTTCCTTTTTGTATGACTTCCCATATAGGATAGTTTGTATGGCTCAAGTAATGTTCCATTTTCATGGCCTAAATGTCATACTCACCTTTCTTCAGAATAGGAAGTTTAATGGTTGACACAGTGTAAGGGGCTTATTATGTTGGTGTTTGTGGTGGTGGTGGTGGTGGTGATGGAATTTCATCATCTGATCCTGCCATTGAATAGATCTGAAAGGTAAAAGCTTGTAACTGATGTGTTAGTCTTCTTACCAAATTTCTCAACAAGCTCTGATACCACTTGTTGATCCTAATCTGAATAGATCTTTCTAGCCTGTTAAGGGTGGTAGCTAATCTAGATAGATCCAAACTAACTACAAGAGAAACAATGACTATGAACAATATAAGTTATGTGGAAACTAACTTATATTGCTAAGAAGAATAATGAATAAAACAGAACTTTGATTACTATTAATCTGCTAGGTTACAAATTACTAACTATATATATTTGAAACTTGTATATGAAACTTATATCTAACTAATGTCGTAGGATTCCTTTTATACATCAAGGAAAACCCTAATGGGCTTACAAAACGTGTGAAGAGATCATGCATATCTATTCCTATAATAACTCATGCATATCTCCTAACAGTACTAACTAGCAGTACTAACTTACTACTAACAGCACAAACTATACTGGCAGTACTAACAATGTACTGGCAGTACTAACTGTTTATAACTAACAGTACTAACTACTTAGTCTATTTTCTTGAATCTATAGCATTCTTCATCAGCAGCACTAAGTAGAACTGGCAGTAGCAACTTGTATAAGTAACAACACTAAGTTGTAGGAACTTCTGAAACCCAACAGGTTTTTGAGTGTTTCTGGACTCTAAACAGTAGCTCATTGAATGTACTTTCCATAAAATCCTGCCTCGAAAGTTTTTAAGGTCGGGAAGTCATTCAAATGTTGGTTATACTAAAAGTTGTCAAAACAGTAAATATGGGTCAGATTTAGGTCATGTTTGTGAGGGTAAAACCCTGACCTAAAATTCGAATTGAGCTTAGCCCTTTTACAGTAGTTAAGTTCCAAATGTATATAGAGAAACACCAGAAGGATACCTTCTAATTTTATGTCTAAGTATGGTTAATAAGTCCAAACCTTTTAGTGTGCAATCAGATCTGAATTGAGACTGTTTTGAAGTTTGATTTTTTTTAGGAGTACTTGTGCATGTAAATGGCTATACGTGACTATTGTATGTTTGTGTGCTACATGTTTTAGTGATGTATATTGGATAATCTGTGAACTAAGTCAGGGGGGTCACTTGCTGGTATCCATGGCCTGTTTAGTGGAAGGTACTGTAGCCTAGCGGGCAGGATGGTTACTTTGAGAGTATCCATGGCCGGGGCTAAGGGGGTAACCACAAGGACCTTGGTACGATTGAGATGTCTTTTAAATCATTACTGGGAAATCATGTAATTAGATTGTATTAGATTGGATTGTATTGGATTGGTTGTGCATGCTTAGCTTGTATAGTAGCTAGCTTAATTGTCCTGCCATGTTTTATTAATCACAGTAATTTATTTTAAAGTTGGATTTGTGTGTCATAAACCTATGACTCTCACCAACCTTTATGTTGACGTTTTAAGCATCATTTTTAGGTAACCATCTTAAGGATGTTGAAGTTTGGAAGAGTAGCTAGTAAGACCGTATGCTTGCATGCGGAGTCATTCTCCTAGAGATTTTATTTAAGTCATTTGAATTGTTTGATACTTTGTTGTTATTTGATTGTTTAGACCATTGGATTTATGTTTCCTTGCGGTATGACTTTGCTATCGTAATGCAAGACTCCTTTATCTTGTGTTAGATATTGTCATGACACTTTTTGTCTCATTTGTTTATCTATTTCATTTAGTTCTCTCTATTGTTGACACCATTGTGTTGTGATGATATCCATGATGTTACGCCTCGTGTTTTCGCCTAGGCGGGGTATGACAGATTGGTATCAGAGTCTTTGTTTATAGAGAAGTAGGTGGTTGAGCCTAAACTATAACCTAGGGGTCCTTCATGTAGATGCATTTAGGGCTTAAGTGTTTGATGCTATAACTGCTACGCTTCCCCTCTATTTTTGCATAGCTTATATATCTCGTATTTTGCTAAGTTGTCATTTCAGTTATTTTGCCTACCATTATTTGATGTGATATGTATTACTTTCTTAGTATTTTAGCTATGTTTTTCCCCACCCGTAAGAAGTCTCGTTGGGGAGCCGTTTTCCCAACTGGACTTAAGCGTTATAAGGATCCATAAGAGGAGCCTCTTGTGGAACCGAAGAAGATAGGATATATGATCGTTTGTCGGATGTGCGTAGTAGGGCTAGACCCGCAGAGTTGGGTGATTTTTGCAGAGGCAAAGTTAAACCCAAGCGAGGCCCAACATACGTTTATCCTGTCCCTTACCTTGTCATGTTGTTATTGATTATTTCTTTCGAATATTTTGTATTTTGGGAATTGTTGCGAGACTTCCGTTCCTTTATGTCGTTTCGATTTTATTTTGATATAAGTAAGTAGTTATTTGATGGAGCGTCCTTTATGGGTTAAGTTGGAGTGGTTTAAGATGTACAATATGGTATATGTGAATTATGATTTGTTAGTGCAAATATTACAATATTTAATCTATACGATCTCTTTATGTTTTGATGATAACAAACATGTAACTTGTAATACGTAACGTAAAATGCGCAAGTTACTCGTAATCACAAATCATCAATG
>BQNB010113671.1:0-21894 GCA_026074375.1 Tanacetum coccineum
CTTTCTGCTTCAACTCCCGTATGTTGTTGCTCCTCCTTTCAAGATACCTACAAACATATTAGACACTTAGATGTTATGACTCGAATATCTTTTTTCTCGAACAACTAAAAAGTAATAAAAAGTAATAGTACAGGAAATTTATTTTGGAACAAATGTTCTCATCACGCGCATTGTAACTAAGAGCCTTCGGTTTCATCACGCCGTCTGACGTGGCAACGCCGTTTCCGGCGTTATGACACCGGAATGTGAAATGGGAGGACGCCGTTGGTGGCTGCGTTGCCACAATCACGCCATAACGCACCATTTTTCTTTTTTTTTCTTCTTTTTTTCTTTTTGATCTTTTAAAAAGTGAGTGTTTGTGTTAGTGTGTGTGTGGATTAACCGTGTGTGTGTGTGTGAAGTGTGTGTTTTGATCGAGTGTTTGTGTGTGCGTGTTCTGTGTATGTGTTTTGTGTGACAGAGAGAGATGAAAAAGAAAGAGAGATTGGTATAAGAAATAGTTTTTTTTTTTTTTTTTTATTGTAATTTGTAATTTTAATAAATGATTAAAAATTAATTTGTTTTAAAAAAAATAGAAAAAAATAAAAATGATGAGGCTCAAAAAGTGGTGTTATTTTAGTGTTATGGTTACCTGGGTTTTTTTTGTGTTGGTTTTATGGTGTTAAAGCTGACGTGACACCCAAAAATGGTATTATGGTGTTATGACACCTAGCCCTCTAATATTTAACTTTTCGTAAATACATTAAGTGAGTTTATCGTCACATTTATTAAATCTTAAAAAACGCATGACAACCTAACTCGAGCAAAAGATAACACGATATAAACATATAAACTAGACTAAAGCATGCTAAATTAGTATTGTTCATCCAATCTTCTCTTTGTTTAAAAAAGAAATAAAATACAATCTTTTCATTTAAACTTTCTTGTGTTGTTTCTACTATTGAACTTAAGAAAGCTAATAGATTGTTTATCTTTGATTCTTTGTCTTGTATATTGTTTCAAACCTAGTTTATTGATTGTATTGAAAGTGGTATAAATAAATTACGCAGATGGCCTGTTTGATATGTGGTCAGGCATTGCGGCGCCATCGAGATCATCTATTTTTATAAATGAATTTAAGCCTCGTTTTTTACCGTTTTATGACATTAAAAGACTCTAGCAGTAGAATAATGACACAGATATGTATGTAATGATTAGTGACAAAAAAAGTACATAATTAGTTCATTGAATGTTTCAGTTTAAACTTCAAACATCCGTACTTTTTGTGGGTCAGTGGTACCAATAGTAGCACCCTTCTTTTAATTGTCGTTTGAATTTGCAAAAAAACAAACTATTTTATGAAAATGAAAGCATGAAGTATCTAACCGACATGAATAAAATGTATAATACCAGATGAAAGAAAATGAGAATAATAATATTTTGGAAGTAAAATATAGATAAAATTAATTTTTATAACATTATAAGCATAAAAGCACCTCATTTGAATGCAATGATTTATTCAAACATATAATTAAATGCATATTAAAGAAAATGAAAAATTGTATATAAATTAGTGATTATTGAAAACAATTCAACAAAGTAGTTTCAACTAATAAGAACATATCATTATGACAAACAAAATGCCTGCAAATTATTGAACAGTTAAGCAAATATAGTATTTTTAACGTAATTTAGTAATGGTTTCTAAAGCCTTGATTTTTCTTCTATTTTGATTCTGACTTTTTTTCAATTGTTAGTGGCATTTTATATCACTAAGTTTTTAGATTATTGAATCTCGTAAATCTTTTATTATCTAGTACCTTTAGTATGAATAAAATTATTTTTAACTAATACAATAGATCATTATATTAAAAGAAAAACATAAAGAAATCAAATTATTACATAGTACTATTGTTGTTACACTAACTAGCTTTAGATTATATTTTTGTTGAAGGTATTTTTACATATTCAACAAATATTATTGTTGTATTGTTTATCATTTAAACATTAAGTGTTTATGATGACGTATTATACCAAGCATCCGGGCTTGGGTCACACTGTCACTTGGGCTTTTGGGCCCAACTTAGCAGTCATGGGTCGAAACTAAACCCAATCCTGCACTGGTAACGGCTCGGACACAGCAAAACGGACGCGGACCTAACTATAGGCTACTTCCGTCCGCGGAAAACACACGCATCCGTACACACGATTACTGCGGAACCTTGCCCGACAAGGGACCCACTCCGGCCACTAACGAAACAAACGAAATATTAGGAAACCCTAATATTTCACTCGCTTATAAAAGGGACCCTCTGATACAATGAACGGTATTATTTTCTCACTCTACATACACGCACTTTCTCCCTCTACATGTTTACTTACTCTCACGTCGGAGTCTAATCGCGGGGTCCATCCCCGCGGTAAGGCTAACAGTTTTCATTTAATTGTGCAGAAAATCATCTGACCTCTCTTGCTCTAGTACAAGATCTGATACCCAAATCATTCGAAGGCCCGGCCTAACGAAGGATTTGAGCCCTATTTTAAGCCCGACACTTATTTTGTACTAATAGTTTGTTTAAGCAAGTAACCAGGGATTATGCATGATCACTTTTAGTCTTTTTCTTATATTCCACATATTCTATTTTGTTACAATATATCGCGAGAGTAGACGGACTATAATTAAGGAACCAAAGGTCCCGGTAGCTCGTTCAACTAGATGATTAAAGTTTTTTGCAACACAGTTAGCCAAAACAGTCTGAGGACTCGTGCCCAATACTTTAAAGTTGTGGTAGAGATTTAGACGGTTGCCACCCGAGGGATCTCATGCTCCCTATTGATTGAGCATTGACGTCGCTTAGATCGGAGCAAAGAGATGGACCGGATGGTTGGAACTTACTAAGTTTAAAGTTCGAATAGTAAAGTTGTTATGAGCGTACAACAGAGTTTTAGGAGACTAATTAGAGTTCAGACCGAAGTACCTAGTAACCGAAGGGAGAATGGGCCTATATGTTAGAGTCTTAAGGTTGGTCGTTACCACCAGATGTATTTAATGCGCACAACGTCATTCAGATGGATCTTCACTCTCACCGGCGATAGATGATATGTCGCTCCTGTCGCACGACCGTCGTAGCACCACCTATCTTACCTATCCTGTCTAATATTCGGATAAAGGATTCAAGACACTGATCCATAATTATAGCCCCACACCGTCAGAGTCATACTCCGGACCTAACCGAAGGGTAGTTAGACGGAGGCCCAAGGTGTGTCAGAGGATAGGCCCAACCGAAGGGCCGATGGATGAAAGTCTAGGCCATCACGAGAAAGTATGAGAGGGTGCACTGAAATGCATGCTTCAGGAGATCAAGCCCAATTTGAGGGTTGATAATCATACGTTGGGTAACTTAGATCCTTCGTCTCGGCACAACATACTATGGACCGGATTAACCGCGCACAACAGTTATGGCGGTTTGTGTTTTATCATCATATTTTCAATTTCGACTGGTTTGTTTTGTCATAAATCTTGACCAGTCAAGAAGTATAGAGGCTAGAGGCGGGGGTGCTCTAGCAGTTTAGCATTCGTGTCGTGTAAGATAGCAATCTAAGCGTAAATTCATTGACTTGTGCAAAGTGCGTCG
Source organism: Tanacetum coccineum (assembly GCA_026074375.1). Classification (NCBI taxonomy): domain Eukaryota; kingdom Viridiplantae; phylum Streptophyta; class Magnoliopsida; order Asterales; family Asteraceae; genus Tanacetum; species Tanacetum coccineum. The sequence goes on from BQNB010113671.1 coordinate 3,615, forward strand.
ATTAAGGCTTTCATAAACACCCTCTATCGTATGAGATCATATATAGATGTTGTGTATAGACATTTACACCACCTAAATAAGCGGAAAATTGGTCATTTCCGCTTCCAAAAAATGACATAATTATGACAGTATCATATATACATTGTTTTATTTGGACTGAAAAAACGTATGCAGAAGTACATTTGTGTTTTAATAATCCAAAATGATGAAAAAACGTATGCAGAAGTACTGTGAACTTGCAGTGTCACGTTGTGGCACTAGCTTATTATAAAACACTAACTGATACTACAAACTTACCCATTTACTCAAAAAATTTCACCAAGTTTACACAATTAGGTCCACAATCACTTCTTTCTCATATAAACTAAGGTATCTCACTATAGCTTCACTCTCATATTTTCATGAGTATAAACGTGGCTATTACTTGTGTATTATAGTCCAAGTGCATTTTATAGACTATTCCACGTAATTATATATTGTTGCTTGATTCATAAATGAGACGCGACAATTACCAATCTACTACGTAATAGTTTTTTCTCACATTAGGCGACCTTTACGACCTAGCTATTCCACATTCAATGGTACACATACCATGTCATAATAAACCTACGTTGAAGATGCTTTTAGCTAGATAAATTCACAAATGACTTGCTGGAAGCATTTGTGAGATATATTGTGAGATAACCGGTATAGAGTGAAAAAATTGACGTTAAAAAAAAAATTCATTTGACTAACGTACATGATATCGATCATATAAAATTTTCATGATTTTGTATAAAGTTGCTTGTATTCTAATATTTATTCGTTTATTATTTTTATCTTTTGCAAAACAAATGAACATATCTGATGACGTGTAATATGAACACCAAGTTCATTGGGCTTAGTTCATAATATACGCATATGGGCCCAGACCCAATACAACAAGTTGATGACGTATAATATGGACACCAAGCTCATTGGGCTTAGTTCATAATATACGCATATGGGCTCAGGCCCAATGCAACAAATAGCCGGACCACTAAGCCCGACAGGGGTCACGCTCCGGATATGCCAAAGACACACGTGAGTATCTCTAAAGCCGCACCCGTTGCATTTCCGCGAACAAACGCTGACCGCGAAAGGATACTCACATTCGCAGACACGATTACACGTGGACCCTTGCCCAACAAGGGACCCACTCCGGCCACTAACAGTCACAAGCGAAATACTAGGAAACCCTAGTATTGGGCTTGCCTATAAATATGGGTCATTTCTCACCCCAAAAGGAGGTACATTCTGTCTAATCACTATTACACATGCTCTAACATTTCTCTGACAAACATGTATACTTACTCTCACGCCGGAGCTTAATTGTGGGGTCCACCCTACAATAAGGCTAACGGTTTACTCTCGTTTGTGCAGATAACCCCTTTATCACTTGGATTAGTACAAGATCTATATCAAAACTCGCTTGCCGGCCTAGCCCATCAAGTGACCCAGACTCATATTCACCCCTACACGCTTTTTGTACTAACAAGTTGGCGCCATCCGTGGGACGCAAACATAACTGCGTTCCTCAAAAATACTCACCATGAGCAACCACGAACAACCTACCCCTAGCCATCCCAAGTCCGATGTGCGGAATACGGTAGGGAAAGACAAACAAACCCCCCAGGGCTCTGCGAGAACTACATCCGCTGTAGATCTCGAAGAATTCTGCGAAAAGCACTATGAGAAACTGCTACCAATCATGGCAGATAAGTATGAGTATGAGCGGAGAAAGAAAGAAAAGTTGGAGGAAGTGAAAGCGCGGCTTGACTTTGGCGAGGCTCGGAAGAAGAGCACTAAGGCGCAGGAATCAGCATATTCTGAATCTAGGACAATGTCGCCAAGAAGACAAAGACGTTCTCGCAGCCCGCGCCACAGTCCTAGCGTCTTCACAAGGTTAAGGCGTGAAAGGTCAAGATCACCGCAGCATGACAACAAGAGCAAGGAAAGAAGAGAAAGTACTGTATTCAAGAGACTTGGAAGCAGAGGACGGAGTACGTCCGCGCACTCCGATACCCGTCAGGAAAGCTCAAGGTATACGAAAAATCACTCTGAAAGCGAAGATAGTGAAGGAGGACACTGGAAGTCTAAATCACAAAGGCAGAAGTCCAGTGTCGAAGATGACGATCTCTCCCAACCTTGGGTATGTGCCGAGACCGATCCGTTCACGTCTCGGATCCGTCACTTTGACTTCCCAAAAACACGAATGCCTAGTCATGTAAAAACATACAACGGAAGTGAAGATCCTGAAGATCACTTAAAAATCTTCCAGGCAGCAGCAAAAACGGAAAGGTGAGCCATGCCAACATGATGTCATATGTTCAACTCCACACTCACCGGGAACGCTTGGGTGTGGTTTGACGATCTTCCTCCAGAATCTATAGATAGTTACAATGACCTGAGAGAAGCATTCCTGAAAAATTACCTCAAACAGAAAAAGTGCATCAGAGACCCCATAGTGCTCCATAACATCAAGCAAAGAGACGGAGAGTCCACAGAAGACTTCATACAAAGGTATAAGTCAGAAAGTGGGAATGTTAAAGGAGCACCAGAATGTATGAGAATCTCCGGATTCGTGCACGGAATCACTAATCCTGAACTTATCAAAAGATTTCATGAGAAAATTCCAAAAACAGTAGACGAAATGATGCAGGTAGCCACATCTTTTCTTCAAGGGCAAGAGGCGGCCTCAAATCAGGAAAGGAAAAAAGCCCCTCTGGCTTGGAAACACCAGGAAGGGGGTCAAAGGCAAAATTTCAAAAAAGGGGGAGGCTTCCGCAGCCAACATAAGTAAGAGAAGAGTCCGGATAGGTTTACCCTTCTCATAAAAACCCCAAGGGAGATTCTGGCCTTAGAAAAAGGAAAGTTCAAAACCCCACCTCCAATGACAACCCCGGTTGAAAAATAAAAAGCAAACAAATTTTGCGAATTCCATGGAGAAGTGGGGCATAACACAGATAAATGAAACCATCTAAGAAGACAAATTGAGGATATGCTCAAAGCCGGGAAGCTGTCGCATATAATCAAGGAGCTAAAGCAAAATAGCGCGAAATACCAACTATAAAAAGAAAGGCGAAACTTCTGGAAAAGAGAAACCTCAAGCGATTCTAATGATCCAGTCATGGCAAAAGATAGTGAGGCAAAAGATATCCCAAAGCTTCTCACCCAATCTCGAAATTTCATTCCCGTCTTTAGGAGAGGATGAAGGAGCGGAAGGTCCCCTGATAATAGAAGCGGAGATCGGAGGCCACCAAGTGCACCGCATGTGCGTCGATGGAGGGTCATCCTTTGAGATACTCTACGAGCACTGCTTCAATCGACTTCGCCCAGAAATAAGAAATCAAATGATCTCAGCCACAACCTCGCTAGTAGGGTTCAGCGGCGAAATAAAATGGCCATTGGGACAAATACCACTTTTGGTAAAAAATCGGGGATGGCGAACACTTAACGTCAACATGGATGGATTTCATGATAGTAAGATCAACATCTCCATATAACGGAACCATTGGAAGACCAGGGTTACGGAAAATACATGCGGTCCCATTAACAACGCATGGAATGATAAAATTCTCGGTCACGGGAGGAATACTTACGCTAAGGAGCAGTAAAATCATTCCAATAGAATGTGCGATAATCTCTGGGCCAGAAGACCAAACCTCCCCCCCCTAGTCAACAAAGTAAGAGAAGAAAGGGTCAAGGTGGCAATCAATCCGGAATACACAGAGCAGACGGTGATGATCGGTTCTAACCTTACGGAGAAAGCCAGAGTTAAGATGTGTAACCTACTTCAGCGGAGCTAGAATTTGGACATATTCGCTTGGACCCCGACAGATATGACGGGCGTACCAAGGCACATAGTGGAACATAGGCTAAACGTGCGAGAAGGTTGCCAACCGATTAGGCAGAAGAAAAGAGGTCAAGCAGCAGAAAGAAACATAGCAATTAATGACGAAGTCAGTAAGCTGGTGGCAGCCAGGATCATGAGGGAAGTTCATTACCACGATTGGCTTTCCAACCCAGTAATAGTAAAGAAACATGACGACAGCTAAAGAATGTGTGTCGACTTTAAAAGACCTCAATAAAGCATGTCCCAAGGACGGGTACCCCCTGCTAGAGATAGACTGGAAGGTTGAATCCCTATGCGGATTCCCCTTCAAAAATGCTTATGGGAACAGCAGACCAAGGGTATCAACCAAATACAGATGGCAGAGGATGGATAAGAAAAAACCGCGTTCATCAAAAAACCAAGTGGTCAATTTTTTTTCTACACAAAAATGCCTTTTTTCGTCTAAGACACGCCGATGCAGACCTAACAACAATATGAACAAGGCATATTCCACATACAAATTGGTAGAAACCTCGAGGTATATGTGGACGATCTAGTCATCAAAAGTCGCACGGAGGATGAAATTGTCCGCGACATAGAAGAAACATTTAAAACTCTTAGAAAAATCAACATGAAACTAAACCCAAAGAAGTGCACCTTCGGAGTTGAAGAAGGAATGTTCTTAGGATACCAGGTCAATACTAAAGGCATTAAGAATGCTAACGATTGTAGATGCCATAACTAAACTCTTCAATCACAAAATGCCTGAAAGAACCGAGCAGAACTAAATGGAAATTAAGCAAGCGTAAACAGGTTTTTAGCAAAATCAGCAGAAAAAATCGTACCAATTTTTCAAAACTTGAAAAAAAAAGCATGAATGAAGAGTGATTTTATATGGGCAGTAAGGAAGCGTAAGCTGTATTTAGAAACATATGAAGGAACACATAGCAGAAGTATTACCATGCTCACACCACAGAAGAACAAGAGGAACTCATCATCTACCTAGCAGCATCCAAGGAAGCGGTTAGTGTTGTACTAATGACGGAAAGAGAAGCCAGGCAAATGCCAATCTACTTTGGAAAGTCGGGCGCTAAGGGGCTCGAAGTAAACTACACCCCATCCATGTAAAAACTAGGTGCTGACACAAGTACATCAGGCCAAAGCTAAAAAGGGATACTTCCAACTCGATCCAATCATAGTAGAAACGCGTATCAACCCCATCAAAAACATACTATCAAACCAGAAGAACGCTGGTTAGATGCAAAAGTGGAGTAGATACAACCAGTGAGAATTTGCATACATTAAAAGGCCATGGAGTATCTGTTAAAGGACAATTGCTAGCCCAATATTTAAGTCGTGTAAAGACCTAAAGAAAAAAAGAAGAAGTCCATACGATTCCACAAAGGAAGAAGGAACCTCTCCCTGCACAGTGGACTTTGTTCACAGACGGGTTCCATCTGTGTTGACTTATTGGAACAGGAGTGAATACTCACGATCCGTAAGGGCAGCGTTCACGTACGCTTAGTATTATCATTCAGTTTTGAAGCAACAAACAATGAAGCATAAATGGAAGCTTTTGGATAGTAGGATTTCTGATAAGTGGAAAAAATATGCGTCCAAAATCTCCCGTAAATGTATACTCAAACTGGTAGCAAACCAAGTAAATGGGACCTTAACAACATCGCAAAAGAAACAGACATGAACAAATACTTATAGAAGTAAAAACACTGGCTAGTACTTTCTCCTGGCTTTTTCAATAAAGCTAAGTTCCAAGAATAAAAAACAAAAAAGCCAGATGCACTAAGGCAAAATAGCATCATACCACAACGTTTGCACATCTCGCAAACAAGGTGTAGTAGAAGAAATAACGAGAAATAATCAATAATGATATGCGAGTGACGTCGTGTTGGTAGAATAAGGGGAATCCTAGATAACCCCAATACATTGAATACCTCACGAATGAAACTTATACCAGCAGAAAAGAAAGAAGGCAGAGCGATTAAAACAAAAGTACAACATTCGCCATCACAACGGAATGCTGTACAAAAAAATCCTTTCTAGGCCTAGCTTCGATGTGTAGGACCTCACAAGCAACTAACGTCTTGCGAGAAATACTTGAGGCTCATGGTACATGTATCGGGTACACGATCGCGTCTTTGCCAAAGCCTAAGGATTGGATATACTACTGCCGAACAATGCATAAAAGGACGCTAGGTAACTTATAAAAGCATGTCCATGAAGTGAGCCAAGATGCAACAAACCTGTCCCAAAAATCCGCAGCAAAATTGAATCCGATCACATCTCCATGGCAATTTTACAAATGGGTATCGACATAGCTGGACCTTTCCCGAAAGACCTGGAAAAGTACATTCTAATAGTGGCCATAGGACTACTTTACTATATGGATAGAAGCACAACCATGGCAACATCACAAATCACCGGAAACCAATTAAAAAAGTTTTGGTATAGGAGAAACATCGTATGCAGATTTGGTCTTTTCCGTAGAAATCCATATCCGACAGAAGGGGAAGCGAATCCCGAGACAAACCACATTCAAAGACTGGTGTGAAAAATTATGTATTCAACAACATTTTGCATCCGTAAAACATCCCTAAACAAACGGACTGGTAGAAAGAGCAAACTGGAGTTTGGGGGAGGGAATACAAGCAAGGCTGGCAATATGACCTAAAGAACTGATGTAAGAAATCTCTATCATGTCCCTATGGCACATACCAAACCATGGTCAAATCCAGTAACGGAGACACTCCGTTCTCACTGACTTAACGGAACGAGTCTGTCAATCCCAGCGAGAACTGAAGCACACATTCCGGATATCAAAAGTAGACGTAGCCAAAAACGATGAAGCATTAGAAAGCAACTTAGAGCTACTAGAAGAAAAGTGAGAGCAAACAGGCATAAGAGAAGCAAAAAGCAAGAGACAAATGGAAAAATACTACAATGCCAAAGTTTGAAACACAAGCTTCAAGCCAGGAGACTTGGTATCGCAACAACGAAGCAAGCCCACTAGAGGATACCGGAAAGCTAGGACCCAAGAGAAGGCCAAACGAAGTCACATAAGCATTGGAAGGGATCGATAACAGTCAAAAAAACTGCAACGAAAAAGAGCTTTTTTGAGCGTACACTGAATGTTTGCAATCTTAAGAAGTGTTATAACACAACATGTAAGCAACTTACCCATACGAACTCCGTGATGATGAAGAGCATTTTTACTTTATTCCTTGTAATAACTTTTAAATATTGTGTAATATTCTCTTAATTTGAAAGAAAAAGTGAAGACTAGCTACCTTCACAAGTTATGCTTTGAAAAATTCTAATTTGTTACTTTGCAAAGTTATCTGTTATATGTTAATTAAGTCGCGCACTGAAGATGCATGGAGCATGCCATCCAATAATTTGATTCCGCAAAACAGAAAGAGATGAGATAAACCTACAAACAAAAAACATCAAAATACATAAGGAGGGTGAATGCCAAGCCCAGCATTCAAACAAGCCTATTATAACATAGCATGTTAAAGAAAGCAAAAACTTTAATCATAGTATATCCGGATACATATTATTATAAAAGTATCATTGTAACTAAAGAAGGCACGGATAAAAGTGTTTGAATACTTTGATTACAAAAAATCGGCAAAGAGGTCACACGCGACCGCAGAAGAACAAGCAAACAAACTCAAAGAACAACGGCTCTAGCTTCGTTCTCCAACTGAGAAAGCATAAGATCACCAACATCAACATAACCTTCAGTTGAGCCTCCAACCTTTCCCTCACCTTTGGGCCCCGGAATAACATCCTCTGGGACCGTACCCGCTAAGTCTGGGTTCTCATAATCTTCCACAATGAGAAAGAGATCAGAATTTTGTGATGATAGACCACGTTGATCAAAGCCGTGGTATAAGTTCCGAACCGGAGGCAACAGTAGAGGTCGCCAGGAAGAATGGTCAAAGATTCAGGGATAGGGGTGATCTTTATGGAAACAAATACACATTCAGAAAAGGAAGATGCCAGTAAGGTTTCCTCTCTATCTTCTTTCATGCACCCTCCAGAACAAGTTTCCAAGCAACAAAACAACGCTTGACTCCCAATCACAACCTTATCTTGCTTATGATGCACGGGAACCATCAACTGACCCACATCAGGCTGAAGATCAGTCATCCCTAAGACCTTAGCCACGGCATCGTCCAAACGAAGAAGATCCATAACATCCCAAGTACTGGCATCCTTCTTAGCAGATAATTCCCGGAGAAGCGGAAAGTCTAAACCACGAAGATCACGGACAACAGAATTAAAGTCAGCCTCCGCGGAGGGATTATAAGCTTCAAGGTCACTTAGACATCTTCCAGCTTGTCCATGTTCAATTCCAGCGGCCAAACCCTCCTGCATCCCTTTCTCGATAGCACGGCCGAATACGCAAGTTTTCCCGAAGAGACTAATATATACTCAGTAGAGTTGAGACATTTAGCCATTAGAAGCTTCATGCCATGAGTCAACAACCATCTCCGCCCCGCGATGGCGTTAAGGAGGTGCGGATGAAAATTCTCCTGGAAATGCATACAACACCTGGTAAAGTCAGCATCAATCTCAGCCAATCTAGCTTCAAGAGGTTTCATAAGGTTATCCTGGAATTCCTCTAGCTGTTTCATGCTTCCCTCATACGTCTCCAGCTTCTCACGGAGACCCGCGGATGAAGTTTCCAACTCATGCACCTAAAAATAATATATATATATATATATATAAGAAAAGGAAAACACAAAAATATGAAGAGGACAGTTAAGGATAGAAAAATATACCTGATTCACAAGACTTTAGTTCTGAGACCTCAAAGAAGAAGAGGAGGTTCCCAAGTCAGAAAGTTCACAGTCCTTCTCAACAATGATAGATTCGAGGCCTGTCATTTTTACTTTCAAAGCACTACGCTCTTGCTCAAGAAGGCCATTGTGCTCCTCGCCTCGGAGCGAACCCTCAATAGCCTCAAGACTAGAAACCCGAGTACGGAGTTGAGCCACCTTCATAGACTCATCCTTCACCTGCAACAACTGAGACCTTAACTCCTCAATCTCCTTATCCTTCACTTGTAACAAATTATTCTTCTCCTCAGCAAGGGACTTCCACTTCCTTTTCTCCAAAATATTATACTCAGCACGCATTCTCACCTCAGAACTCAAACTTAAATTGCGTGCGGCAAACACATTAAACTCAGCAAATAACTGTTCATGCTCCATTCCGCGAACAGTTTTGAAGAAAGCGGGAGGAGTAAAATGATCAATCATATTAGCACATGACCGCCCATCGTTCAGCTCAAAACCTTTAGTCACAGACCACTCAGGAATATAAATCTCTTGCAAATCAACGTCCACAGCCCCTCCCGCACGAATACTCCCAGCGACAAAATCACTGCCCGACCTCCCTATAAAAAGGCTAAGAGTGCGATCCGTCTTATTAGATGAACTAGAACCATCAAAAATAGACGGAGTCGGCGCATCCTTATCCTTGCCAACGTCAACAGGAGTAGCGGTCATAGTAGCAGCATTAGAAACAAAGGTCGTTACAGTGGTGGCCGCAGTCATCATTAGAGCGACAGACCTGACAAAGGAATCAACATCAGGATCCGTAGATTTAACACCTAAGTGATGAGAAGAATCAAATAGAACTATGAACCTCGCGAAGGGACCCACAGTTCTCAAAGAAGGACCAGTCACGGAATCAATATGATCTCCGCCCTCCTCCAAATGTGAAGATATCACGAATGAAGTAATAAAAGGTAAGGTAGGAAGAGATGGGACACCCTGTTCTACTATTAACTGAGAATCTGAAGCAACATATTAAGAACACTAGGAGACTTACCTCCAGCAGCGAAACCACCAGTTTTTCCATAATCAGCCCTCAATCTCTTAGGCGGATGAGATGCGGTAGGAGTACTCTCACTTCCGCAGGTAAAACCCTCTTTTTTTCTTTGAACGTTAGGCCGTATGCTTCAGTTTCAAGCAACAATATTAATCCCGTGTGGGCACGATTGGGTTCACCATTACCAAGACCTCCAACGGAAGCAACTGTCCTGATCTCCACCACCCGCTGAGCCACCATGCAATCTTCAACAAACTCTTCTTCGATACTATCCGACAAACTCCCTAGAAGGGCGAGAACTGAGTTTGGAAGTAGGGTCCACTGTACGACATGTTGAGCTACTGTCACGATATGGTTATCTCATTCTCAGTCCTCGCTCTCTGTCAACAAAACCCTCGACCATTTGCGAGGGTCAACCTTCCAAATAAAAGCATTCAAATCCATCTCTGCAAAAGACAACAGGAAAAAATAATTAAAAAAAGGGGGAAAACAAAGACAAATATTCAACGTGTATATGGAGAAGAACACCCACACCACATCCACCTCATCTTAAATCTGAGGACAGAAGTATCTTTGTTGAGAAGGGTATTTATGGCTTTAATGCCAACCCAACAAAGAAATTCTTCCTGGGAACTAAGGAACGTATAGGCTGGCAGCAATAAGTGTACTGCATGATCCACATTATATTCAGATATGGTGGGAGATCGATCTTTAACAATCCTTGTGCTCGAAAACCAACCAAACCGAGCATTAGCAGGAATTACAAACTCATCCACCTAGAAAAAGTGGTCATTCCAATTCTTCACAGAGTCCAAATTCTTAGAATAACAAGCACGGACGTTCGGACTTTTGGTAAACCCAAACCAACCATTCAAATACATATTGCATATAGAAATAATCATAACAGGAACCAACGACAGGGATAAATATTACAAACCGACACAGAATTCAAAATGAGAAACCTTGCATAGCCCAAAAAACAGACAATTAGAGAACAAAATGCGGAAGTGAGTAAGAACAAACCATAAGTAAGTTAGAGAATTGAATACAATAGTTGGCATAAACAAAGAACCGGGTAACAAACCAACTTCACTAGTCGGCCTGTATCATGCATAGTGCATCAGAACAACGGTAATTAGAGATGAAACTTCCTTCCGGAACAAAATATTTTGCACAAATAGCGGCAAGGTGTTCTTGTGTAAGAACACATTTAATGGATGTGATACTACCCATAATAAAAGAGAAGCAAAGAGGTTTTCCTGAATGTAAACGAAGTTCTAAAATAAGAGGTGCTGTGCAAATAAGGAACCTTCAAGTTTATCAACAATGGTTAAAAAGTGAAAGAGGTGAAAAAAAAGAAAACAGTGAAGCACAAATCGACTATTTATACCCATGGTATATTTAATTCGGGTAAATGCCAGATGATGACACGTATCAACACACCTCCTTATCAACGGTGCAAAAAAAAGTAAAAAGATAATGATAACAGCTGGATGTGGGGCCTAAACGGTCAAATCACGTAAAAGATGAAAGGACACGAAGAACCCACGTAACCAACTACAAACTGCCAAAATGACACAAAAGATGAGGAACAAGATGGGAACAAAAGAAAAAATGCTCACGGAACTCTAGTCTAAATAACGCTCAACCCGCGACCAATAGAATGTTTACCGCGTAAAATAAGGCGAACTAGACTGGGGGTACTTGATGACGAATAATAAGGACACCAAACTCATAGGCTTAATCATAATATACGCATATGGTCCCAGTCCAACATACAACAATAGCCGAACCGACAAAGCCCGACATGGTCACACACTGGATATGCAAAGACTCAACGTGAGTACTCTAATCCGCACCCTTACATTTCTTTCCGCTGAACAAACGCTGATCGCAGAAGGATACTCACGTCCGCAAACACTATTACACCGTGCCTGAAAAGGACCCACACCTGGGCCGACTAACATATCACAAAGCGAAATACTAGGAAAAACCCAAGTTATTGGCTTGCCCATAAATAGGTGTTATTTCTCCCCCCCCAAAAAGGAGGTACAATTTAGTCTAATCACTATTAAACAGCTCTGAATTTTCTCTGACACACATGTATACTTACTCTCACACCGGAGCTTAATTGTGGGGTTCACCTCATAATAAGGCTAACGGTTTACTCTCGTTTGTGCAGATCGCCCCTTTATCACTTGGATTAGTACAAGATCTATATCAAAACTCGCTTGCCGGCCTAGCCCATCAACTGACCCAGACTCATATTCACCCCTACACGTTTTATCGGATACTAACATCTAAAGATGGTACATTTTAAAAATAACGACGTACATTGCGTATTCATTGACCTGATCCTATAAAAGGCACCAAAGACGAGAGTAAGTATACTTTTGGAATTGACCATACTTATATCATGCTTTAAAATTAGAGGGTGTATGTAGACCATATAATCTTTTTTAAGTATAATCCATATAGGAATCCTTTAGTTACAGATAAATTCGATTTTGGGGATCTATGACTTTATGAAGCAACGCAAAAAACCCAGAACTAGGGTAACAGATGATAAACCATCGACCCTAACAAAAGAATTAAATGGAAATTAGTGTAAAGTTGATCAGTTTGATGATGAAAACAATACTTCAATGAAAATTGAGGTCGCTTTAAATAAGAATACATTTTAGAGCTTAAATGAAAATGCAAGTATTAACAATGTTTATCAAAATGTAAAGTATTTTTGCCGCGGATGACTGTTTCTTTAAGTAGATGGCCCACGAAGTAAGCACATAGAGTGTCTAGATTATTTAGTAATTCTATCAAGACTTCAAAATATATTTAGGTACCTACTGCCTGTCTTATCTTTATTTTATAGCTTGTATAGGACTATTAGATAAATGACCACATGTTGAAAGCATGGGCCGGATAATAATAACATATACCAAAGATGAAAAGCTGAGTTCATCTAAAGTGATTAGCGAAGGACGATTTAATGAGCGTCCGTTCGGACCAGTTTCATATGGGGTGAAATAAGTAAAGATAGAAACTTGAAAACTTACAGATTATGGTTAGAGATGTATAATGAGTTAACTCATATCAGAAGGTTCAGAGCCATGTATTTACCTTTAAAACCGATATAATCAGACCGAGAGGAGCGTGTTCCCGGATCTTAGCCGACTAACCAGTCAACATTTTCTTTATAAAACGACCATGAGAAAACCCATACCGGGTTGTAATCCATGCAGCTTAAACGCCGAAGCCCATATACCGATTCCGCCGTACTGAACATCATGAGACAATCCACTTACACAACCCAAAAACCATGTCGGAGGCATCAACCGAACAACACACGCCCTTCTTCTACCGGACAACACCTACCTCTCTTCCACCGGAGGTCGTAATTTCTAAGTACCAGAGGAATGCTACCAGAGAGCATGATACCGAAGAAGATCATACCAAAGTAATGAACCAAACAACACATACCCTTCCTCCACCGGAGAACAACGCACCAGACGATCACCTGGAGGGAAACGCCGAAGAGAGGTCACACCCTACTGCTGAACAATACTGAAGGAATCATACTAGCACCATGCTGAAGAACAATGTGCCAGACAGTCGCCTCTCGGAGGGTCGTACCAAAGTGCAAAGTACCGGATCATCATTACCGAAGGATCATTCCGAAGGACAACATACCTGACTATCACATCCGATGGATAAATCCGAAGAGATAAATCAAACAACACCTACCCTCTTAACACACAAGCACCGGAGGTAATAACCAGACAACTCTCATAATGTGGAAAACAAGAAGGGGGGGGGTTGAATAGTTTACCGCTTTTTGATTAAATATTTATGTTTTGTTTATAAAAAATTAAATTTGACTTTTTGTGAATTCCAAAGCTTGCACAATATGAACAATGTAAATAAGTAAAGACAAATAAAAGAAAAAAGTTTTGTAAAGATCAAACACAATACAAGGATTTATAGTGGTTCGGTTAAGAACTCCTCTTCCCTACTCCACTCACCCGAGCACCTAAACTCGTATGAGTTTTCTTTCACTATGTCACATATCTCCATATATGGAGGAGAAAACCGTACACAACTTTGCTTTTACCTATTTCCGACACTAAGCAGATGTGAGTTCAATTCTTTCTTAGCTAGTAACCAATCTAATCACGAACACAACTTCACGTACAGTGATCTCTACTCACAACTTCACGACTACTTCACAATCATCACTACCACTTAGCTTCACACCTTAACACAACAACACAACTTCTTCATCACACCTTCACAACTTCACAACTTCAATAACTTTCACAACTTGTCCTCGACCACAACTACTTATGTCTCAACAAACTAACACTACTGAGAAATTCTACCAAGATCCAACTATACTACAACAATCACCAAACCTAATTAAACTACACAACTTTACAAGATTAAAAAGATTTACAAGATATGGTGTGAATGCAATAAGATTGCAATGTATACTTGGGTTGTAATACTTCTTTAATTAATGATGGAAGTATTCTTCTCTTGCACGTTGAGAACAGAGATTGATCACTTGAAACAAAGATTATGAATGTTAAATGATCAAAAGGATTTAGAGAGATTGCGTGGGCTATTTTAGAACAGAAAGAATGAGTGCAAAAGTGAGAAAAAAAGTTGGGGAAAAGTCCCAGTAATTAATGACAAGGCAGGAGTAAGCTGGTCTATTGCCGGTCCCCTTAAATAGTGTGGCCTCCCCCCTTAAATACATGTGGCGACCCACTTAATTAAAATGGGGGGGTGTGGGGGGTGGGGGCCGACACCCTCTTTAAGGGGCTGGCACCCTATTAATGGGACCCGGCCATAGAACCCCCGCTCTCCAGCTTGTCCTATAAATACTGTGACTATTCCCCCAACATTTTCTCGACCTTTTTGCATCTCATTCTTTCTGTTCTAAAATAGCCCACGCATCTCTCTAAATCCTTGATCAATTAATCATAAAGCTTGGTTTTCCCAAGTGATCCAATCTCAGTTTCCTCAATTGCAAGAGCAAGAAATACTTCCATCATTAGATAAAAGAAGTGTAAATTACAACCCAAGTATACATTGCAAACCTTTATGCATTCACACCATATCTAGTAATCATTTGTTTAATCTTTGGTAAATATTGTGTAAGATAATAGGTTTTTGGGTGATTGTTAGTAAGTATAGTTGGATCTTGGTGATCCTTTTCTAGTAGTTGTGTATGTAGTTTGACATAATAGTGGTGTGAGGACAAGTAGTGAAGAATGAAGTTTGAAGTTTTGAAGGTTTGAAGACGTTGATTAGTTGTGTTCAAGGTGTGAAGCTAAGTTGTGTAGTGAAGTTGTGAAGTAGTCGTGAAGTTGTGAAGTAGTGAACAAGTCGTGAAGTTGTGTTGTGATAGATTGGTTCTAGCTAAGATTAGAACTCGACATCTAGCTTAGTGTCGGAAATAGATATAAGCAACGTTGTGTACGGTTTTCTCCTCCATAAAGGAGCTTGTTGACATAGTGAAGAAAACTCTCGAGTTAGGTGCTCGGGGAGTGGAGTAGGCCGAAGAGGAGCTTCATAACCGAACCACTATAAATCCTTGTGTTGTGGTTTGATCTTTCCAACTCTTATCTTTTATTTGCTTCTACTTATTTACATTGTTCATATTGTGCAAGTTTTGAATTCACAAAAAGTCAAATCTAAGTTTTTATAAACAAACATAAATATTAAATCAAAAAGCGGTAAACTATTCAACCCCCCCTTCTAGTTTTCCACATTATAAGAGTTGTCTGGTATTACCTCCGGTGTTAAGAGGGTAGGTGTTGTTTGATTTATCTCTTCGGATTTATCCATCGGATGTGATAGTCAGGTATGTTGTCCTTCGGAATGATCCTTCGGTAATGATGATCCGGTACTTGCCTTTGGTACGACCCTCCGAGAGGCGACTGTCTGGCACATTGTTCTTCAACATGGTGCTAGTATGATTCCTTCAGTATTGTTCAGCAGTAGGGTGTGACCTCTCTTCGGCGTTTCCCTCCAGGTGATCGTCTGGTGCGTTGTTCTCCGGTGGAGGAAGGGTATGTGTTGGTTTGGTTCATTACAGATGTAAATCTACTTCGGTATCATGCTCTCGGTAGCATCCTCTGGTACTTTATAAATTACAGACCCTCCGGTGTGAAGATCAGTAGGTGTTGTCCGTGTAAGAAGGGTAGTGTGTGTTTGGTTATGCCTCCGACATAGGTTTTCTGGTTTGTGTAAGTGGATTGTCCTCATGATGTTCATTACGGAACAAATAGGGCCTCGTTCGGTTTAACTGCACGGATACACCCAGGATGGGTTCATCTCTTGACGAAAAAAAGAAAATTGGTGACTGGTTCCGTCGCTAAGATCCGGAAACACGCCTCCTCTCGTTCTATATATCGTTTTAAAGGTAAATACATGGCTCAAAAAGCTCTGATTAAGTTAACTCAATCTACAACTCCATCCATAATCCTTGTAAGTTTTTAAGTTTCTATGCTTTACTACTTTCACCCCATAATGATACAGTTCCGAACGGACACATTAAATCGGTCCCGCCATTCGCGTTAATCACTATAGATAGAACTCAGCATTTCATCTTTGGTATATGTTAATATTTAATCCGTCCCCTGCATTCAACATTTGGCATTAATATAATAGTCCCTATAACAAGCTATAAAAAAAAGATAAGACAGGCAGTATGTACCTAAATATATTTGAAAGTCTTGATAGATACCCAAAATAACTAGACACTCTGATGTGCTACTTCGTGGGCCGTATCAATATCATAAAGAACCGTCATCCCGCAAATACTATTACATATTGGCTAAACATTTTCATACTTGCATTTTCATTTAAGCCTCTAAACGTAATCTTATTTAAAGCACCTCAATTTTCATTTAAGTATTGTTTTCCTACTCAAGTGATCAACTATTATACTAATTTCCATTAAATCTTTTGTTAGGGTCGACTGGTTTATCATCTGTACCCTAGTTATGGGTTGCGTTGCTTCATAAGTCATGATCCCAAAATCGAATTTATGTAAATAAAAGGATCCTATATGATATACTTAAAAAAAGATTATATGGTTACATACCACCCTCTTATTTTAAAGCATGATATAAGCATGGTCAATTCAAAAGTATACTTACTAACATTATATTAGGTTGTCATACAAAACCGTATAATTCTATATGATTGATTATAACTAAAAAGGGTGAGAGTATAATGATATTGTTAGTACAAAAAGCGTGTAGGGGTGAATATGAGTCTGGGTCACTTGATGGGCTAGGCTGGCAAGCGAATTTTGATATAGATCTTGTACTAATCCAAGTGATAAATGGGCTATCTGCACAAACGAGAGTAAATCGTTAGCCTTATTGTGGGGCGGACCCCACAATTAAGCTCCGGCATGAGAGTAAGTATACATGTTTGTCAGAGAAATATCAGAGCATCTGTAATACTGATTAGACAGAATGTACCTCCTTTTGGGGTGAGAAATGACCCCTATTTATAGGCAAGCCCAATACTAGGGTTTCCTAGTATTTTGTTTGTGACTGTTAGTGGCCAGAGTGGGTCCCTTGTCGGGCAAGGGTCCACGTGTAATCGTGTATGCGGACGTGAGTATCCTTCCGCGGTCAGCGTTTGTCCGCGGAAATGCAACGGGTGCGGCTTTAGAGATACTCACGTGCATCTTTAGCATATCCGGAGCGTGACCCCTGTCGGGCTTAGTGGTCCGGCTATTTGTTGTATTGGGTCTGCGCCCATATGCGTATATTATGAACTAAGCCCAATGAGCTTTGTGTCCATATTATACGTCATCAACTTGTTGTATTGGGCCTGGGCCCATATGCGTATATTATGAACTAAGCCCAATAAGCTTGGTGTCCATATTATACGTCATCAAGTCCCCCCAGTCTAGTTCGCTTATTATACGCGGTAACAATTATAGCGTGCGGTGAGCGTTACTAGACTAGAGTTCTGAGAGCATTTTGTATTTTGTTCCCATCTTGTTCTGCGTCTTTTGTGTCATTTTGGCATTTTGTCGTTGGTTACGTGGGTTCTTCGTGTCCTTTCATCTTCTGCGTGATTTGACCGTCTAGGCCCCACATCCAGCTGTTATCATTATCTTTTTACTTTTTTTTGCACCGTTGATAAGGAGGTGTGTTGATATGTAACACCCCTAAATTGTGTCGCAGCGGAATAAGGGTCCGGGGCGTGTTACTTCATAGATCAATAACACAAGATATATATAGAACGACCAAAAAGTCGTTTGAAAATGATACATTGGATTTAATAAAGTAATTGTTACATAAGCCCGAAGCTTAACTTGTTCACTTGATCAAAATACAAAGATTTTCAGCCCATAACATATAACAAAATGAAATGCGACAAAATCTTTAATGCAAGACATCCAAATCAAAACCACCAATGTATCCATCGCACCTCGTGCTTATTGATCCCCTGAAAAACATTGCTTTAAAACGTCAACAATAATGTTGGTGAATTCATAGGTTTGATAAATCATATATTGTAGGACCACAAGAT
>BQNB010113672.1:2383-21893 GCA_026074375.1 Tanacetum coccineum
TCGACAACTAGATTATCTAAAATAATATTACTAGTAGCTCCCGACGTATTTTGATAATTGTATATTTACAAAACTAGTCAATATCGAAAAACAATTTTTTTTCTCAGATAGGCGGCCCTCTTAAAATTAAGGGGACCGGCTATGTAAATATAGGCGGCCCCCTTAATTTTAAGAGGACCGGCCTATTTCATTTGCCAAACACTTCATTTTTTCTGCAAAACACAACACCAAACACTCATTTTCGTTCATATCTCCTTCCCTGCTACTGTGTGACGAAAACCAACACCCAAAACCACCAAAATTCAAACCTTCAAACACCCATTCGATTAAAATTCGCAAGGGGCAAACACCAACAACAAGATTAACAACCTCTATTGTAAGATTTCTTATACTTTTCTTTTTTCAATTTCATCCAATTTTGCTCTTAATCAAAATTGGGAATTTTTTCTTATTTTTTGTATCTTTTATATTTTTACGATTAGGTCTAGGAAATCCATAACTATAATGATTCTCGTAGTCATAGGAATTCAAAAAAATTCAATAGAATTGAGTCACAAATTTTTTTTTGGGTTTTGAAAGTTTTTAAAAATATATACATTTAAAAAAAACATTTTATTAACTAAGAAATTTCAAAACAAAGTTTTATACATTGTTGATTCATGCCAAAAACACGTTAAAATGATTATACATTGTCCATCGAAACATACATTCCTAAATGTATATTTTTCGAATTAATGGATAAAGTTTTATAAAAATAAAGAGGTGTTTGGTTCGTTTCTTAGGATCGATTTTTAGAGTCGAAATGACCATCACTGTAATTTTTTTCACTTGTATAAACACTTAACTAACTTGTATAAGTCATCAGGATATATAATTCATATATATAGTGATACACTTTATAAAATGTATAAAATAAAAGGGCGTTTGGTTTAACGTTTTGAAACATAGTCATGAGTCAAAACAAACGCCATTTTATTTTTGTCAAGTCAAAAATAATGAATTTATACTTGTTAACAAAATATACGACTTAACGTATATTTTTTGACATGTTTAGTCGAGTCTTGTATTGATAAAGGAGTGTTTGGGCCATTTCCTAGATGTTGAAATATATAACTAATATATATATTCTTTGACACCCTAGATCAAGTGAAAAATAAATTAAGGAACATATGGATTACTTCTTAGGTTTTTATTTTTAGAGTCAAAGTAATCCTTGTCCCACATTTGTCGTTTTTAAAACTTTATTTTTCTTATTTTTATTCTTTTAATAATTTGTTTCGTTGTTATCTTGTTTAGGTGATATACATGCCTCGAGCAATTGTTGGATGACTAATCCATTACACTCAAACTCTTATATTCATAAGTATTTCGCAATCTCCGGATTCTCTCCCGTCCTCACTCAATTCTATAAACCAATCGAAAACCATTGCATTCACAAGGGCCGAGTCGTAGATCAACTCTATTACAAATCCAACAACATTGAGCGAATGTTTACCAACGTTCGCTTTAATTATCTTTTTGAGCTTAACGAACCAATTCATTCTAGACTTTTATAGTCAAGTCAAAGTCCAAACCGATGAATACGGTTATTTCTTATCTCTTTCATTGATTCCAACATGAATTCAGCTCTCTCTCTCTCTCTTCTCGCATAAATTTGGTCAATTCTCAAAATTCATTTAATGGTAAGCCGTTTTCAAAAACGAATAGGACCTTGCATCTCTTGCATACTCCCAAGAGACCGAGGTACCATATCATACCGATCTTCCTACTCTCGACGATATTCGTTGATTTCTTCAATTGAATCGTGTTGAGTTAAACCGCACCATCAAAAGTCAAAATGTCGTTCTCACTCCTATTCAATATTTCAAAAGATTGAGTCAAGGACATGAAGAGTTTGGAAGAATATTTCGTGAGAATATGTTCGAACTAGGAGGCCACTGGGACCATCTCCCGGCTAGTCTCGCTCACATGTTGTATTGTATTGTTGCCGAAGAACAATATAATCTTGCTTATTTCTTTGTCAAACGAATCGACTTGTGCTCAGGCCTAATTTCAACGCCAATCGTCATTCGACATGTTCATAGGACTCGTATTATCGACACATCATGGAACTATCCTCATTTAACAATGGCATTTACGATGTCGGTTTGATCAATTCAGGCTGTCAATTTCCCTAATACAAACCCGTCGACCTCGAAGTGATCGTGGAAAAGCCCGTCACTCCGTCTTATCAACTTCGGCCCATCATAACCGTGGATCTTCATCTCATCAAGGATATGATGACGAGGATAATGGTGCTTCAGTGCTTGTTTTTTTTTTTTTTTTTTTTTTTTTTTTTTACACCCTTCTTTCTACTTACCTAAACTCTCTCGAACTGCTCGACTACCAACAATACAAAATTCCCACTTCTTCTGAACAAAATGATGACCTTCTCTTCGAGCGCCAAACCGACTTACTCAATCAAATGCAACAGATGCATAAGGAACTTAGAGGTGGATTTAAATCATTTGGCAAAGCATTACGAGGAGTCTTCGGGAAGAAGAAGAAATAAAGACGTTGAAGGATGATTAGCTTAGTAGAATAATCTATTTAGGACTTTATGTGAACTTATGTGTATGTTTAATTAATTGTGTAATGACAACCCGACTTGGTCGGAAGAACTTTAACTTGTTCAACTTACTTAGGATCCTTAATATTTATGAATTATTAGTATGCTTTTATTATTATGCATCTTTGTTTTATAAATTTTTGATTATTGCAAACATACATGATATACTTGACTTCATATGTTCACATGGGACTTTCTGCAATATGACTACCAAAACACAACCTTTCTCATAAATTTTTATAAAAAATCAAATTTTTGGCCATCTGAAAAACACCAGATGGGCGGCCCCCTTAATTCATAAGGGTGGTCCCCTTAAAGATAAGGGGGTTGGCCATCAATTATGGAGACCGACCATCTGATTTATGAATTTTACTGTTTCTTTCTACTTTTTGACTCCTTTTTACCTAGCTTCAGCTATTCTTACCCAGAATGCTCAAACAAATTTTGGAAATTTCTAAACTAATTCAAACTCATTTCATTTTCAAACCATTCTCTTCTAATAAATTCCATCCAAATTCATATCACCAATTCATCATCTTCTTCATCCATTATCCACCACCATAAACCTCCATGGCATCTACTAGAGCCTCCATTTCCAAAGCCTCTAAAAAACCAAAAATCAACATCATTCCATCAAGACAATTGTTTGTGGATTTAACTCACGATGACACCAAAACCTCATCACCCAAACATCAACTCTCATCACCTAGTGCTCCTAATGCACCCTCCAAAACACCATCAACCAAAGATACTTCTTCATCCTCCATTGACTACATACCCAAATCACTAATCTCATCCACATCACCATCACCCAATGGTTACTTGAACTCACCAACATCCCCTCTTTCAAGACATCACTTTCACTGTTTTACCAATTACCCCACTTATTGTCTAATTTAACTCTCAATCACCTTCTCCACCTATCTTTGGTCATCCCATCCCTTGAAACCTTCTTGAGGCACATGGAGATTCATGTTTGTGTTGCATTCACAATTGCACTCTCATCTTTGGATTAAGAGATGAACTTCAATACATGTTCTCCTACATTGAACACATGCTTTCACAACCTCCCTTTTCCAACACTCCACCACTATCAATCTCTCCAAACTAAACACACTCTATGTTTAGGTACTCATTTTCAAAATAATTGTCAACTAAACCTTTTGCATGCAAGTCTTATGGAATTCTAGTAATGTTAGGACATTTGTAGTTTAACTTTTATGTATGTTGTACCAATATGCTTTAAGCATATTATGTTTATTTAATGTATGCAAGATTGTGTTTTACACACAATTCTTTATGATTAAGTGAATGATTTTTTTGGCATTATGTCACTAACTATGTTCTTACTTGCATCTAAAATTCATGTATGCATGATTGTGTTCTCCACACAACTATTATGTTCAATGAATGGTTTGTAGTTTTATATTTCCTTTGCACTTGATTGCTTTTGTTGAATAACTCATATCAACCTATTTTAGTATTTTCTTATTTCTTTGCTATATGTTAGAAATTGTTTTCTTGTCTTTCTAACATGTCTTTTTAGCAAAGTTACCATAGCTCGATTCCTTGGTGCCCTCAAACGAGGAGTACACATCAAGGGGGAGAATTTATTCTGTCATTTTTACTAATATTTATCGATAAAGCCTTTTTAATTCAACAAAAAAGGGGAGAAATGGAAATAAAACTCACTAAATACTTGTTTAAAATTTATTTTTTCATTTAATGAGTTTAGATTTTGTAATCATCAAAAAAGGGAAGATTGTTGATAGAAATAATGCCCAAAAACCTTATTTATATTTTTCAACCTCTCTATGTTTTGATAATCACAAAACGTAAAAACATCAAGTGTAAAATTATATACAAACAAGTAATTAGTATTAAATTTTTATTTCAAAAATTAATCACTTAAAGGTATGAATAAATAAATGCTTAATGTATTTTATGATCAAAGAATTTTTTATTTTAACCTCACACTTTTTATAAAAATGACACAAATATTTTAATATCTTTTATAAAACATTTTTAGATTTAAAAGAAATGTTTTATTCAAATAAATATTTTGAATTCAAATTTTCTACCCAAAAACGGCTAGAAATGTTCCAGAAAACACCTCCCCCAGAAAAGACAAAAAAGGGAGCGTCTGGGCTGGGCGGCCCCCTTAATTATATGGGGCGGCCCTCTTAAAATTAAAGGGACCGGCACCCTAATTAAAGGGACCGCCCAGACAAAAATCCAGCTCAGCTGGCCTATAAATACTAGACTATTCCTGATAACGCTCCAAATATACATAAAATATCCCTCGAAAATACACTAAATATATACATTAACACATGAAATATTGCAAAGTTTGCTTGTTTGTTGTGTAATATTCATTTCCGGACCAAAAGTGACGAAAAGGACTAACGATGCAAAAAAATCCAGTTAAATGCACTAACAGTCGTTACAAAAAGAATCTAAATGAGAATCCAAGGAGGAGTTAATGAACGAGGCAAAAATGCAGCGCACAATTTATTTTGTGCGGCGTATTTCAAAACAAAGTAAATGTCATTCAGATACACACCAAGTACGGCGCACTTTTTCCCAAGTACGACGCACTTTCAGCACCAGTTACAGAAATATCATCAAGAGCATAATTATTATGCAACTCTTGAGTTGCCTAATCATTGTACCTGCTACTACCCTCAACCTTATAAATAGGATACGAATTTTGAGAACAAATCATCCCATTTTCATTTCTCAATCATCAATTCTCAATTCCAAGTGATCTTAGTAGTTCTAAGAAGGTTTTTGAAGGTTAACCATCACCTTCATCACTTTCCAGGTAGAGAAGGAAGTAAAGCATAGTTGAATCTCAAAAACTTAGAGTTGCTAGTATTACTATAGTCAATTGTTACTTATTTATTAAAAGGAATCGTAAGATTTAGAACCTTTACTCTTGGAATTTGGTAAAAACATGTTTCTATCCTTTGATAAAAGCAAATCTTTTAAAAGCCTCTTGGAATACTTACTATTGATATTTATCCTTGCGTATTTATATTTATTTATTATTTATATATACAAAAGGGTGAGATCAAGAAATAAGTTTGGAGCACCAATATATGGCCCAAAACCCGCTCCATATCTAAACTATACCAATCCGAAAGATCGATCATCAGCTATATAAACAGTAACTAACCCATTCCGAAAAATTAGTGTTTAGAAGAAAGCAGTTAGTTTTCTTGGTTCATTACTCGTGACATTAAAACAAGTCAACTGGAAACCTGATCATAAGGGACGCTACACTAACGAAGAAGAAGCAACAGGACAGTGGCATACGGAAATAAGGTTGACTGATCCGTATGGGAACATTTATTTACAAGGATTCACAACAAAGAAAACGGACCAAAAATTATCAAAGTACCACAAGTTGAGTGATATCATGTCACCCAACTGGTTTTTTGAATAAAGTACTAGATCAACTTGAAATAAAGGAGTAGCTATATATACTCTCGTTTTTTTATGTTTTATGTTATGTTTTAAAAATAAAGTCATATGTATAAATCCATAATGGATTACATTTGATGTAAGGATATTAATCCGATATATGATATATTAATATTAAGTTAATGTGATGGATTAAGATTATGTTTAAATTATGCGTATAATGTAAGATTGTGTAATCATTAAAAAAATATATATAATCTCTAAAAAGGGGGAAGTACGCCGCACTTCTGGGAAGTACGCCGCACTTCTGGGAAGTGCGCTGCACTTCAGAGCAGTTTTGCATAAATAAACTTACCAAACATGATTCTGAATCATTATTAAAAAACAACACACCCTTAAACACAAAGTCGTCGGGTTTCTCACAAAAATAAAGGAAAAGTTTCAAAAATCAATCCATCAACCTTCTAATCATGCCTAGGGTTTGTTGATTTCATTACTTAGACTTGTTTATCATTAATTTGTTTAATTTATTTATTGTTAAGGTTAAGTTTAATTAGATTAGGGAAACCTTAATCCATGTTTTATATGAACAATTGACCCTTAGAATTATGATATTTAGGAGTCATTTAACTCATGCTTGCTTGATATTGATTAAATCTGAAAGTGCACTGTTCATATTATGATTTATATTTAAAATTAATTATTGAAAAATCATAAAAATTCGAAATTATTATTTTTAGCCCAGAAAGTACGCCGGTTTTGCCCCAAAACCGCCGCACTTTCCCCATTTTTTCCCAGAAAGTACGCCGCACTTCAGGGAAATGCGCCGCACATTTTACATCAGAAAGTTACAGAATGTTCCCAAAACCATCAAAACACTCACCAATCATGCTAAATCATTTCTAACATAACTATAACTTTATTGTTGATTGCTTTTGATGTGTAGACTTCAGGAACACACAACGGAGAAGACGGATCGTCACGATCCTAACGCCCAAGACAATACGAAACAGTGGAAGAACTGTTACTACCATAAGTTCACCATGATTTTTTACTATTGGAAGGATGTTACAGAGATGCAAAGTCTAGGTATAACACTAAATTGGCCCAATTGCTTCCTAGACACATTTACTCACCTTGTGTCGTGAACTGGGATGTGCTAAACCGAATGGGATGTGTTGGATTTGATTGTTGAAATGTTAAGGAAATTATGTTGAGTGAAGTGGATAGGATGAAAGATATATTTACTTTGGTGGTTGGATTAGGGCTTTTAATATCAATGTTCACTTTATGCCGTGCTTGCATAGGTTTTATTTCTACTTATGAGTTTGATGAAGTGTGTGCTGATGATGAATTGCAGTCGAAGAAGATTATCAAGTTTAGATCTGGTGTGGGGAGCTCACAATTTACTCCCTTGTGAGGAGTTTGCTCGAAGGTTGGGACTATATCAAGCGGTTGAGCTATAGGAAGAAGGTTTTAATGTTTACTTTGAAGGAGGTTTGCGTAATGATGATAATTTTAACGCTCATGATTATTGGTTAAGCATTAGTCGAGAGGATAACCTTGGTTTGTCTAGGAGTCATACTTCTACTATCAGGACCCTAATTTTGAGGGTGGTCCAAAAAATGATCACTTATGGTTTGTGTTAAAGGATGACTGGGTATGACAAGATTCAGAAGAATAATTTGTGGCTTCTGAGTATGTTTGATGCTAGACACCAAAATGGGTATGCAAATGTAGCTTGGGTGATTGCGAAATGGATGAAGATAAAAGGAGCTGGGACTCAGAAAGAGAGTCAAATTTATTGTGGACAGTTTATCTCAAAGCTTGCTAGGAAGTGCAGGGTATTAACAGATGACGTGATAAGGAGTTTGAGTGCTCCAATTTACTATAGAGATCTAGATACGATTACACTTAGAGATTTGATCGACTCTGGGGGTAAACTTATTCCAGAAGATCCATAGCCGGGTGTGCCTAGAGTTGGTATTCCTAGACCTCCGAGAGCATCTATGCAGGATTTATATGATAGGATGGGTAGGATGGAGATACGTCAGGATGCGATAGAGCGGATGGAGTATAGGCAGTCATATCACTAGGACAGGTATCATGAAGTGTTTGAGCATATGACTGGGGTTTATAGTGTTCCACTGCAGGAAGCCTAAACCCACTGTATGCTACAATGTAGTTATGTCCTAGTACTATCAGCCAGTAACCAGCCTCCGACTCACAGTTATCAGAAGCAGCTTAGGATGCATGATGAGTAGTGTCAGATGGGGGGGAACAAGTCGGTTGTGTGACCGCATGTTTTGGGTCACGTGTGTTTAAAAACAATTTCAAAACATTATTATTATTATGGTGTATAAAATGACTCTATTGGCATTTAAAAACAATATTATCGTACTTTATATTATTAATCTATTAGGAATATTATTACTTTTTGTGTGCTATGCAATGTCTACATTCGTAACAGGAAAAGAAAGAGAAGGCCTAAGACGAATTGGCATGAAGAAAAGATTCAGATATAAATAAATTGAAATATAAAAAGTATATTTACATTTCCCTTTTATCTTTTTCTCTTATAATTTTTACATTGGAGGAAAAATGCTCATATTTAGTATGAGGGAGAATAAACTGGAAAGTTATAAATAGTTAAGGAAAAATTTTACAGAAAATTTTTATTTTTTGAAAAATAAAATTTTATTAGATCACATTCAAGAATCTGACTTGGATTGTAACATTTATAGCATATTTATTCTACCTAGGTAAATTATGAGGATTTGATCTTAAGGATTCAGGTTTCCATCTTTGATACCTAAGATGATTTATCTTTAGCTTTCTCGAGTCTAAGGAGCCTGTTTGTGGAGTGAGTATTGCGACATCTCTTACGTCGTTACGGCTATGTATTTGTAGTTGTGTTCCTTTGCAGGGGAGTATGGTTTCGATTTAAATTATTGAGGGTGTCGTGAATTTGATAATTCTAGAACTTGTGCTTAAAATCTTTATGAGACCGCAGTAGGAACACGTTCGCGTGTTATAAACGTTTACTGATTAAGATGTGATAAAAATATAAATATAAGCAACCAATAATTTGGTTCGAAAAGATTTTTAATTAAATTATCTGAAATTTTATCCGTCCGAATTAAAGAGCTTAAATGTTGCTATTATATGCAAAGAAGTGTGTTTATCTTAAGTATGGGGGGAAAGCAAGTTTCCCCTTGTGAAGGAAATTTATCAATGAAAAAATAAGTATTGATATAAGTGAATTGTTGGTTAAATTACGGATTAAGGTCGGATTTATGTTTTAATTTAATAACCTTTTTCTTCAAATTATAAATAATAAATATTATCACTAAATAATGTTACCTTTTTTGATGTTTATGTTTGGTGCTTACGCCATGTCGGTGAAGTTTAGTTTTTTGTACAAGCCTATGGTAATTTGAACATTTCATGACTGCGCGTATGATTGACTTCCGTTTACTATATATTTTACTAAATTAAGCGAGAGTGAAAAAGAATCTTATCTATAAAAAGTTCGTGAGTTGCTTTGTCGCGTTATCTATGCTTGTGATCATAAATTTGTTTTGCTAAAACGAAATTCTTTTGCTTTGATTGCTTAAGGGCAAGCAATAAGCAAAGTATGGGGGATTTGATAACGCTCCAAATATACATAAAATATCCCTCGAAAATACACTAAATATATACATTAACGCATGAAATATTGCAAAGTTTGCTTGTTTGTTGTGTAATATTCATTTCAGGACCAAAAGTGACGAAAAGGACTAATGATGCAAAGAAATCCAGTTAAATACACTAACAGTCATTACAAGAAGAATCTAGAAGAGAATCCAAGGAGGATGTAACACCCCTAAAATAGGTCACAGCGGAATAAGAATTCGGGAGTGTTACTTCATAATACCATTGAACAAGACTAGAGAGAACGACCTCTAAATGTGTCGTATGAAATGTAATCTTGTATTATTTAGACTCCAATGCACATCAAGTAAGCCAAGCATCTAATTCACCTGAGAAAAACATGCTTAAAAGTGTCAACATAAAGTTTGTGAGTTCGTAGGTTTAAGTAGATGTAAATGTAAAACCCAAAACTATATATATAGGTTTACTGTGTTACAAGTCCCGCCCATACAAGACTTGCAACGCATAAACTTACGTATATAGGTTTTCTTAAAATGCGTGTAAACACGAATTACACAAAAATGCGTTTATTAAAATGTTGAAATTCGAGATTTGTAAAGTGTGCGTGACCATTTCAATCCTTATAATAGCCACCAAAATTGTAAGTATAATGTTGGACCGCAATGTTTTCAAAGAGTAGGATAATTGTAATGAGCATAATGTCCCATAATGTTTCAAGTGTGTATTGCCTAGATGCAACGTAAAGTTTGATTACGATTATTCCCCTAAGTTCATGAAACTGCGACGTAGACGTATCAGTATGCCACTTTATTCAAGGCACAGTAAAAATTCATGTGTATGTCATACTGGCCATGAGGCTCCAAGCCAGTCGTGATCCGACATGGTATAACGTTCGTTAGTTCGATCTCAAACTAGTGAGAGCTAATCACCCAAACAAGGGTTGTCAATCCCCAATAGATCTATTTTATAACACTCGCGCTTACCCTCCAAGTAATTAACAGTTCATGCAACCTAAGCTAATCCGTAATCATTTGAATGAAAGTAAACTTGTTGCGTCCATAAGTGGAAACAAGTATTGTATCTCTCAGCGAGATATGAAAATGAGTTTGTAATCAATCATGTAAATGAGTTGGTAAACGTTCATGTATCCGAGTATATTAATGACTTACGAAATCAAGTATGTAAACCAGTATGTAAACAAGTATGTAGAAGAGCATGTCAAAGAGATTGTAAATGAATATGTAAACAAGTTGTAACAAGCATGTATTCTCCCCCAAGATTTGTAAAGTAATGTAAAACAAGTGAAAGAGGGGCTATAAACTCACCTCTAGTGAATGGTTGATTATCTAAATCGAGTATGTAAATCGTCTCGGGAAATCCGAATGCAACCTAATTAATTATAGGCCGTATAAGCATAATGTATTTAATATAAATACTACATCACAAGTTATATAGTTACACCACACCTAATAGCTTATGTTTAATTTGAAAGGTTGAAATAATAATTAAATAGTACTTTGTTAAATAAAGGTATATGTATTTGTACTGGTAAAAAAAATATTATTTTTTGTCCATCAATGTATTATTTGTTAAAAATATATGATTTAATATTTTTATTGAATTTGTATTGATATTATATAATTAATTTAATTATTTTATAAAATAATGTATAAAAGTAAAAATAGTGCACAAGGTTTTATAAACCTCATATCTTTATCGTTTTATACGTTTCTTATGTCCACGATTTTGTATTAAGAAAATCTATCAAAATATTATATTTATAATATTTTAACTACTGATGAACAGTGACTTTATAGGTTATGTAAATTTTATAAAACTACTTTTATATGTTTAATTCTCGTAACCTTTAAAAACTCATAACTTATTTATTTTAATCACGTTTCGCTCGTTCTTTATATGTACGGGATCGTGACGAGATAAATTATCAAAATTTTAAATTTATAACATTTATATAACCTATTGTGAACAGTAACAGTAGCTCAAAGTTTATAGAAAAATACTTTTTATAAATTTATTTGTCGATATCTTGCAAAAATCGTATCTCATTCGTTTTAATTCCGATTTTAACGTTCCTTATATGTATGAAATCGTATTGATAAAATCTAACATATTTTTGTGTTTATAAAAAGGTAACTTACTGTCTCAGATTCTGTTTTTATAAAATATCTTTTATAAAAACACTTATATATATATATTTAATAATCTGAAATCTTGTAAAATCCGTATCTCCTTCGTTATAACTCCGTTTTTGTGTTCCTTATATGCTTGGTTTCGTATTGAGATGTACTATTTGAATAAAATATAAAATAAATGTTTTATTTTTCGAATTCATACAGTAGGTTTAAGTATTTTTTTTCATAAAAAGTTTATAAAACTTATTTTATAACTTTTTAGCATAAATGAATTTCTACAAGTCCTCTACTTTACTTTATACCACAAGTTATATATATTTTGAGTCCTTTAGGTTGTGTTCATCACTTCTTTCCAAGATAAAATGTCCTCAAAATAATTTGTACATAACTTTTGTAAATAACACTTTCAACATAAATTAATTTATAAACTAATCATACAAATTAATTAACACTCACATAAAGTATGTACTTCTATTTTAAGTATTATTTCACCATTTATAAATATAATTTTGAATCTCATTTGTCCTTGTAATATTTCATAAATCATAAAAACAAACCTAGGTGGTGATTAACATATATATCAAGTATGTAAACATAAGTAAATGAATGAATGGAATGATTAGGGTTTAAGTAGACCTTATGAGAGTGTATGAGGATGAAGAACACAAGCTTAAACCCAAGCCTAAACCCAAAATACTTCTAAGAAAACCCTAAAAACCCTAGCTTTTCTTCTTGATTACAACCCTTGCAAAATAATACCCAAGCTTCCAAACCACCTTGCAACACCTTAGATATGAACCCTATTGATGTGTGTATGCTTGAAAAATCAACACTATGAACACCCTAATAAAACCAATTGAGCCGTGGGTTATGGGAGTGGAAAAGAGAGAGTTTTAGCTTTGTTAAGTTGCTAGTGAATGTTGTGTGTGTTAAATGAATCCTAGGACTTGCTATTTATAGAACTAGTATTATGGAAAACCATTAACAATACCATGAGTTAAGAAATGGTTTAGGGTACAAGGAGGACAAGATGATGTTCCAATTAGTAGAGAAATTGGATTAGGGTACTCTTGTGTAAGACATGGTACTTTTAGAACATGTATTATTTCTAGAAGTAAAAATTTGAATTGGTTTTGTGTATATTTCATGTAGATCCGGACATGTGGGTTAATAAGGAGAGAAATGCTTTAGTCTTAGGGTATTGGGTATACAAGTGGGTATTTGTTTGAGTATAGATAGGTATTGGTGCTTCCGGGTATGCCTAAATGTATTTTTATTGTAAAACGTAGTCGTTTTACGTAACCAATAAAAATAAATTATTAAAAGTTATAAATTATCCTTGTAATAACTATATAACACTTGCTTGATGTAAAATTTTACTTGTTTGATGTCCGTTTACGTTGAATGTTGATTTTTAGTTTACGCGATTTAACTAAACGTCAAAAATTAAGAGCAAACGCGCAAAAGTTTAAAATAAGTAGTTGAATATTTATTGACGTAAAATGACGTGAAAATGTGGGTTGTTACAGTCTCCCCGTGTTAAAATAATTTCGTCCCGAAATTCAGGTTGAGTTGCCTTCCGGAGTGGTGTTGGTGAAGAGGTGCGGTTACTTGTTGTGGATTACTTATTTTTAATCCTCCAAGAACGTGGTAACAAATTTTGTTTTCTTAATATTGAGAGTCTCATTGGGATGTGTTTCAATTCCTTGTATATACCACTTAAGATTTTTCATCCTCGGTATTTTCCTCCTTAATTGCCTCAACTTAAACGTTCAAGTTTCAAATTTATTGTGGTGACTAAGGTTTGAATCCTAGTGGTCTTATCCGTTCCTTTCGGCTTAAAGCGTTAGTTATAACATTCTCCTTTCCAGGGTGATAACGGATTTCATACCCATGATGGCATTACCAATACTAAGTTCTATGACATTGTGTCAACGTTGAATGGGTGATTTAGTAAGTTCCCTAATGGCGAGCAAATTTGATGGCGAGTTATCCTAGGGCGACTAGTGATGCGTCTCGACTTTTTGGCTTAGGATTTAGCGTAAGATGACGTCAACTTTATATAGTAAGGTGGCGTAAGAGTCTTACTTAGTTATCATGATTATTAGCTTGGTTCCTTGTGATAAATACGTTTTATGGATATGCACACAAAATTTTGTTTTTCAAGAATATCAGTAGAAAATTGATTTTTGACAAAAGTTTCTAAGGTGACTACTTCTCAGCATGGCATGGTCCTTCCTGAATTATACATAGGTGATCAGGCTATGTATATTTGAGGGCTAACGATGCAATGCTCATTTTCGTCAAATAGTGCTATGTATAAAGTAGTGTCAAAATGGTTTACAGTGTGAGAAAATATTTCACAAGATAAGAATACAAGATAGTTTATAAGGGGACAACAAAATAATTTGTGAGATGACCGTACGATAATTTATAAGACAATAGCTCAAGATGGTAAAATAATTTATTCGATAGAAACAAAATAGTTCCATAAGGTAAAAACAAGACGTTAGTTTATTTTATTTTACGATAGTAAAATAATTTGTCAATGATAGTAAAATGGTTTATCATGTGATAGTAAAATGTTTTATAAGGTAAGAACAAGATCATTCATAAGGTGATAGTAACATAGTTTTAGAGATGATTGCAAAATAGTATATAAGATGTCAAGGAGGTAATAAGGTATTCGTGAAATGATTGTAAGTAGTTTATAAAATGTTGGTTCATTGAACGATGGTAAAATAGTTTGTAAATTGACCAGGGAAACAGTTTACGGAAGACAACGAAATAGTTCATTATGTGGTAGTGAAATGGTTTATAAAGTAGTTGTAAAAATATTTAAGGAACCATAGTAGTTTTAAGGAACGGCTTGAATGAATAGGTAGAGAGTTAAAGTAAAATCGACGAAGTTTTCACGACACCTGAGTTTGATAAATAATTTAAATCGTCCATATAGTACAACGAACATGTAAAAGGAAGTATAACGTGAATTTCTTAGAGGAAAATAGAGTCTATGATGGTTCCAACTTAGGTTTCACTAGGTAAGACGGGTCACAAGATGACGTAGGTGTTTCAACAGTATAAGGCGGGTGTTCAAACTTAAAGTTGAATGTAAGTAACTATGAATTACGACTATAATATGTTTCAAGGTATGTAAAACGGTATTATGTAAAATCATAAAAAGTTTCAAAGACCATCGTGTCATTCACAATGTCTTGAGAAAGTCTTAGTATTTACATATATATACATATATATAAGTCACGTAAGCAAGTAATGTAAGCAAGTAAGCAAGTAGTGTGTATGCACATGAAAACGTTTTATGTAATGCAATGTTTGTGAAAACGGTTATAGTCTAGGTAAAATATGCTACCTAGTTCTCTATAACCTTGGCTCTGAATACCAATCTGCAACACCTCCAAAATAGGTCGCATCGGAATAAGGATTCGAGAGTGTTACTTCATAATACCATTGCACAAGACTTGAGAGAACGACCTCTAAATGTGTCGTTTGAAAAGTAATCTTGTATTATTTAGACTCCAATGCACATCAAGTAAGCCAAGCATCTAATTCACCTAAGAAAAACATACTTAAAAGTGTCAACATAAAGTTGATGAGTTCATAGGTTTAAGTAGATGTAAATGTAAAACCCAAAACTATATATATAGGTTTACTGTGTTACAAGTTCCGTCCATACAAGACTTGCAACGCATAAACTTACGTATATAGGTTTTCTTAAAATGCGTGTAAACACGAATTACACAAAAATGCGTTTATTAAAATGTTGAAATTTGAGATTTGTAAAGTGTGTATGACCATTTCAATCCTTATAATAGCCACACAAAATTGTAAGTATAATGTTGGACCGCAATGTTTTCAAAGAGTAGGATAATTGTAATGAGCATAATGTCCCATAATGTTTCAAGTGTGTATTGCCTAGATGCAACGTAAAGTGTGATTGCGATTATTCCTCTAAGTTCATGAAACTTCGACGTAGACGTATCAGTATGCCACTTTATTCAAGGCACGGTAAAAGTTCATGTGTATATCATGCTGGCCCTGAGGCTCCAAGCCAGTCATGATCTGACATGGTAAAACGTTCATTAGCTCGATCTCGAACTAGTGAGAGCTAATTACCTGAACGGGGGTTGTCAATCCCCAATAGATCTATTTTATATCACTCGCGCTTACCCTCCAAGTAATTAACAGTTCATGCAACCTAAGCTAATCCGTAATCATTTGAATCAAAGTAAGGTTGTTGCCTCCATAAGTAAAGTGAGTATGTAAACGAGTTTGTAGTCAATCATGTAAATGAGTTTGTAAACGTTTATGTAACCGAGTTTGTAATCAATCATGTAATGAGTATGTAAATGAGTATGTAACCAATTTTGTAAACGTATATGTAAGCAAGTTATGAAATCAAGTATGCAAACAAGTGTGCCAAAGAGATTCTAAATGAATATGTAAACAAGTTGTAACGAGCATGTATTCTCCCCCAAGATTTGTAAAGTAACAGTAAAACATGTGAAAGAGGGGCTATAAACTCACCTCAAGTGAATAGTTGATTATCTAAATCGAGTATTATTTTTTGTCCATCAATGTATTATTTGTTAATAATATATGATTTAATATTTTTATTGAATATGTATTGATATTATATAATTAATTTAATTATTTTATAAAATAATGTATAAAAGTAAAAATAGTGCACAAGGTTTTATAAACCTCATATCTTTATCGTTTTAACTCCGTTTTATACGTTTCTTATGTCCACGATTTCGTATTAAGAAAATCTATCAAAATATTATATTTATAATATTTTAGCTACTGATGAACAGTAGCTTTTTATAGGTTATGTAAATTTTATAAAACTTCTTTTATATGTTTAATCCTCGTAACCTTTAAAAACTCATAACTTATTCATTTTAATCCTGTTTCGCTCGTTCTTTATATGTACGGGATCGTGACGAGATAAATAATCAAAATTTTAAATTTATAACATTTATAGAACTTGTTGTGAACAGTAACAGTAGCTCAAAGTTTATAAAAAATACTTTTTATAAATTTATTTGTCGATATCTTGCAAAAATCGTATCTCAATCGTTTTAATTCCGATTTTAACTTTCCTTTTATGTATGAAATTGTATTGATAAAATCTAATATATTTTTGTGTTTATAAAAAGGTAGCTTACTGTCTCAGATTCTGTTTTTATAAAATATCTTTTATAAAAACACTTATATATATTTAATAATCCGAAATCTTGTAAAATCCGTATCTCCTTCGTTATAGCTCCGTTTTTCGAGTTCCTTATATGCTTGGTTTCGTATTGAGATGTACTATTTGAATAAAATAAAAAATAAATGTTTTAGTTTTCAAATTCATACAGTAGGTTTAAGTATTTTTTTCATAAAAAGTTTATAAAACTTATTTTATAACTTTTTAGTATAAATGAATTTCTACAAGTCATGTACTTTACTTTATACCACAAGTTATATATATTTAGAGTCCTCTAGGTTGTGTTCATCACTTTTGTCCAAGATAAAATGTCCTCATAACAGTTTGTACATAACTTTTGTAAATAACACTTTCAACACAAATTAATTTATAAACTAATCATATAAATTAATTAACACTCATATAAAGTGTGTACTTCTATTTTAAGAATTATTTCACCATTTATAAATATAATTTTGAATCTCATTTGTCCTTGTAATATTTCATAAATCATAAAAACAAACCTAGGTGGTGATTAACATATATATCAAGTATGTAAACATAAGTAATTAAATGAATGGAATGATTAGGGTTTAAGTAGACCTTATAAGAGTGTATGAGGATGAAGAACACAAGCTTAAACCCAAGCCTAAACCCAAAATACTTCTAAGAAAACCCTAAAACCCCTAGCTTTTCTTCTTGATTACAACCCTTGTAAAATAATACCCAAGCTTCCAAACCACCTTGCAACACCTTAGATATGAACCCTATTAATGTGTGTATGCTTAAAAAATCAACACTGTGAACACCCTAATAAAACCAATTGAGTCGTGGGTTATAGGAGTGGAAAAGAGAGAGTTTTAGCTTTGTTAAGTTGCTAGTGAATGTTGTGTGTATTAAATGAATCCTAGGACTTATATCTATAGAAGTAGTATTATGGAAAACCATTAACAAAACCATGAGTTAAGAAATGGTTTAGGGTACAAGGAGGACAAGATGATGTGCCAATTACTAGATAAATGTGATTAGGGTACTCTTGTGTAAGACATGGTACTTTTAGCACATGCATTATATCTAGAAGTAAAAATTTGAATTGGTTTTGTGTATAATTCATGTAGATCCGGCCATGTTGGTTAAAAAGTAGAGAAATGCTTTAGTTTTAGGGTATTAGGTATAAAAGTGGGTATTTGTTTGAGTATAGATAGGTATTGGTGCTTCCGGGTATGCCTAAATGTATTTTATTGAAAAACGTAGACGTTTTACGTAACCAATAAAAATAAATTATGAAAAGTTATAAATTATCCTCGTAATAACTATATAACACTTGCTTGACGTAAACGTTTACTTGTTTGATGTCCGTTTACGTTGAATGTTGATTTTTAGTTTACGTGATTTAACTAAACGTCAAAAATTAAGAGCAAACGCGCAAAAGTTTAAAATAAGTAGTTGAATATTTGTTGACGTAAAATGACGTGAAAATGTGGGTTGTTACAGTTACCATACGTTCGAGGCCTTCTATGATTCCATTTATTAAAGAAAGGTTATCTAAGAGCAATAAGCGACTGAAGCTTTTTAAAGACACTATATTTGTAAAGTATTTAGATCTCGATGTGGAAGACAATGATAACCATTTGCTGAACTATGTTCTTCACCATCAAAGGCCCTAACTCAATAAGACTATTGATTCAAATCTCATATTTGACATTGCTGGTCATACGTTATTGTTCAAAAGGTCAGAGTTTTCCTTGGTGACCGGTTTCGCTTGCGGGAAACTTGTTTTCCCTGAATATATGGATGACGACATTCCTCCTTTTCTTAGACGTGTGTTTCCGGACAAAGCAAAAAATCTAGAAAATAAGGCTAGTTTGGGTAAAGCTGCAAAAGGTAAAGCTGCAAAAGGTAAAGTTGTGAAAGGTAAAGATGCAAAATGTAAAGGTGCACAAGGTAAGGCAGCCCAGCCAAGTGACATAGGTGATACACACAGTGTGATAATTCTAGACTTAAGATCATTGATTTGGGACGTTGAAAAGTAGAAAAAGTCGAGTGTTGAGGATTCCATACGTGTTTGTTTGTTATACATGTCAGAATAGATTTTTATGGGGTAAGAGGATAAAAAGGTTGTCAATAATAGTTTCCTGAGGCTTGTAGAGGATCTAGCAGCGTGGGATGATTTTTCTTGGGGTGAATACTATTGGGAAGAATTTTATAAAAAGGCAGTGAATTTGATTGACAATCACAGAGACACTCACACCAACTTCAAGAAAAAAGAATCCTTCTAAATTACCAATGTACTCCATATACGGATTTGCTTGGGCTTTCAAGGAAAGTACTTGTTAAGTACCTTAAATTTGTTTAGACGTCTCATCTATTTGGCTAAATGACAACATTTATAGGTTTGGATATTGGAATCGTTCCCCAATAGTTATCACTGGTGGTCTAAAGAATCAGAAGTGATAC
>BQNB010113673.1:0-20928 GCA_026074375.1 Tanacetum coccineum
GTATTTTTAGTCTTATAAATTTAAAGCTTTTGAAACACATCAAAAAAATTATCTGGTTAAAAAAGAAGACTTCTCTTCTTGAAGAAAAAATAACACACTAAAATTTACATTACTCCTATAATGCATGGATATTAAGTAATCCATGCCTTGGAAAATTAATTACCCGTTGTCTGGAACAGCTGTCTTTTTGGCGACATGCTTTCCTCAGATTGAAAAGCGGGTTGCAGTTTGAAATAACTGCATGCCATAAAGACATGTTTTAATGTCTGAACTTCTGCTCGAACTTTATTTAAAGATCTGTGTCATTATTGAACAACATTTCTAGGTCCGTAAATATTATTGATTTTCAGAAGACATGTCTTGAAAAATATTTTTGGTATTTTCTATTTTCTGATTTTATGGTTTTTGTAGGTTTTATATTTTTGTATTTTCTTTTTGGTTTTAAATATACACAAATGTACATAGGATACATGAAGACTATCCTTTACTCATCCTTTCCTTCTTGAAGACGTTTAAGAGTTTCTGGAGTCATACTCTTCATTCCAAGTCGCGAGAGTAGAAATTCGAGCCGCTCTCTTGGTAATGCCTTGGTGAATATGTCTGCAAGTTGATAATCCATCGTCATGAAGTAAAGTTCAACCATGCCATTTTTGACTTGCTCTCTTATGAAATGGTGTCGTATGTCGATGTGCTTTGACCGAGAGTGCTGGACATTGTTACAGCAGAGAGCAATAGCACTTCTGTTATCACAATACAGAGGTATAATATTGAATGCAAAGCCGTAGTCCGTTAGCTGTGATCTCATATAAAGTATCTGAGCACAACATCGAGACATGGCAATGTATTCAGCCTTTATGGTTGAGATAGCAGTGCTTTTCTGCTTCTTTGATGACCAACTCACTAATGTGTCCCCAAGAAACTAAGCACTTCCCGACATACTTCTCTTTGTATCTTGACAACCTGCATGGTCAGCATCTGCATAGGTTGTTAGTGCCATAGCGATGTCCTTTGGATACCAAAGACCCTAGTTAATGGTGCCTCGAAGGTACCGAAAGACCCGCTTAATTGCCTCAAGGTGCTTTTTGGTAGGCTTAGCCTGATACCTAGCGCAGATGCACATAGCGAATACCAGGTTTTGTCTACTGGCAGTGAGGTACAATAGGGAGCCGAACGAGCCTGGTCAACTAGAATCCCTAAGGGGTCCTCATCTAGTTTTGATCGATCCACCATTGGTGTATCTATAGGGTTAGAAGTATCTATTCCATATTTTATTAAAATTTAGAGAGCATATTTAGACTCGTTAATAAAGATGCCTCCTGGACTTTGAGAAACTTATAATCCTAAGAAAACGACATGTGTCCCATCATTGACATTTGAAATTTTGAACTCATCTCTTTTGAAAATAAGTCACAAGCTTTAGGATCAGTTGAGGCAAATATAATATCATCTAAGTAAATTTGAACAAGAAGAATATGTTTGCCTATTTTACGGGTGAATAACGTAGGATCAACTACACCCTTGGAGAACTTGTTTGCCAGAATAAACTTTGATAAGGTGTTATACCATGCCCTT
This sequence comes from Tanacetum coccineum, assembly GCA_026074375.1. Lineage (NCBI taxonomy): Eukaryota > Viridiplantae > Streptophyta > Magnoliopsida > Asterales > Asteraceae > Tanacetum > Tanacetum coccineum. The sequence goes on from BQNB010113673.1 coordinate 1,573, forward strand.
GGAGCCTGCTTTAAGCCATAAAGAGCTTTCTTCAAACAATAGACATGCGTATGATGATCTGGATCAACAAATCCCTCGGGTTGACTGACGTAGACTTCTTCTTTCAGCTCGCCATTTAGAAATGCAGTCTTGACATCCATCTGGTAGATGATTATGTTCTTGCTGGCGGAATTTGCAATGAAGATTTTGATAGCCTTTATCCGTGCAACTAGTGAAAATGATTCCTCAAAATTGATACCCTCCTCCTGGCGATATCCTTTGCCAACTAACTGTGCCTTGTTCTTCAGAACATCACCATACTCATCAAGCTTGACTTTGTAAATCCACTTGAGAGCGATAATCATTACACAGTCTGGTTTTGGAATAAACTCCCATACTTAAAGTCGATCAAACTCGTGAAATTCCTCTTGCATAGCTTTAAACCAGCAAGCTTTAGTCATGGCAGTCTTGAAGTTCTTAGGTTCGACTTTTGAAAGTACAGAATTGTAAAAGCACCACAAGGCATTGGTAGCTAACTATTTTCTGGTGGATATCAGACGAGAAGGATTACCAATTACATTATCCATTGGGTGATCCTTGGACCATTTTTTTAGATGATTATATGGTTGAATAACTTGGTTGGATTCAGCTGGACAAACATCCCCTGATGATGACTCTTCAGAACTAGGTTCTGGAGCAAACACATCTATGAAGGGATCGTTGTCAGCATGAGCAAAAGGATTATCTTCGATAGTAGGTCCAACTGCAACACCTTGATGTATGATATGAGGTTGTACTTCTGAGGATGACGGTGAATAACGAGTAGAAGGTGTATCTTGATCAATAGCTGTCGAAGAAGGTGTACCCGCTGAAACAACTGAAACTTAAACTGCAGGAGCAGGAGGTACCAATCTTTCAACACCATGGGGTTCAAAGTAATCATCGAATATTGGTTAAAATAAAAACTCCAGATCTTTATTGGTAGGGGATACATAAGGAGCTGCAGGGATCAGATTTGGAACGATCCCTGGAGTAATTTGTCTAAGCGTCAACAAAATAGGCTCGGGTCCTGAACTGATGTACACAGGAGCCATATGCTCAATCAGCTCATCAAATTAAACGTGAATTGTTTCCATGATTCGTCGGGTTCTCTTGTTGTAGATTCTATAACCCTTCCTATTGGGAGCATAACCAACTAAAATCCCAATATCTGCTTTTGCTTTCAGTTTTCCAAGGTCTTCGTTTTCATTTGTTGGATAATGTTAGATATTAGAAAAAGACTTGGTCACCCCGTGTATTTTACTGTTTATTATAGCTCGTAGTTTCATAGTTAATAGTACGTTTTTCGGTTTTAAGTCGGGTACAAATACCCGGTATATTGTAAGTACTATATATAGCCTCTTCCAACTTTGGAAGAGGTAAGCTAGTCATTATTTCACTTTGATAGAAAAACACTTTCTCTCTCTAGATATTCTCTCTCAAGTGTTTCTCTCTCTAGAAACTAGCCAAATCCAAGAATCGACCCCGTGTTATGATATAGGATATACCACAATTGGTATCAGAGCTAATGGGATGATTAGATCGTGTGTATGTGCGATTTCTTGCTTGATTTAGATCGAAAAGTGTACCTTTGAAGGCACTAGCTCGTTTTTTGAAGATCTCCGAATTTTGTTGTTTGTAATGATAAAGTTTGGGTGTTTCTAGTTGCTATTACCTTGTGGTACTGTGTTGTGCAAAAGAAATCAAGCAAAATCGTTCAAAAGGGTGATTTATAGGTGATTTTGTGTGATAAAAGTCGTTGTTCTTCGTGGAGAGTTGCCAGAATTTCTTCACGGCGGTTTGCTGAAAAATATTATTTTATTAAGTAGGTTACCAACCCTCTGACACACGGCGGGTTGCTTAGGTGGCGAGTTGCTCAAGAGGCGAGTTGTTACTAAGCAGCGAGTTGGTTACCAGCGGTTTTGATCCAGGCGGGCGAGTTGCTCAAGATGCGAGTTGCTTACACTATGCGCGGTTTGCTAATAGCAGTAAGGTTTGAACAGGTTATCAGCGGGTTGAATATTTTAATAGCAAATTTCTTAAGGAAACTCTGGCGGTTTGAAAACTCAACGGCGGTTTGATTAAAATATTCTTCGCGGCGGGTTGCTTGGCAGCGAGTTGTGTTCGGCGAGTTGCCTTAAAATTCCACCAGCGAGTTGCCTTATTTCTTCGCGGCGGGTTGCTTGGCAGCGAGTTGTGTTCGGCGAGTTGCCTTAAAATTCCACCAGCGAGTTGCCTTATTTCTTGCAGCGGTTTGGTAGCCTTTGGCGGCGAGTTGAGCTTCTGTCTTAGAAATTTGAAATATTTCAAACTCGGGATTTAATATCACTAAAACAAAATACGAATACGTTAACCTCACCACTTTTAACGTACACTCACTAATCATTGATCGATCAAAACATATCATATCATAATAATACAAGATGTCTAGTATGCAAGAAGACATCCAGTGTGCCGGTTCTGATACACGCCCACCAATGCTTGATAGAACAGACTTTGAATCTTGGCAACAACGTATACGTCTGTACTGTCTAGGAAAGGATAATGGAGAGAATATTATGAAGTCCATCAAAGAAGGACCATTTCATATGGGAACGGTCTCAGATGTTATTGCTGGAGGAACTGAGGGTGCAGTTCAACAAGGTCCAGTACGTGCTAGAGTCCTTAACGACCTTTCAGCTGAAGAAAAGGAAAGGTATAAAGCTGACATTCGTGCAACCAATATCCTACTTCAGGGTATACCAAAGGACATCTACTCACTCATCAATCACTATACTGACGCCAAAGACATTTGGGAAAACGTGAAGATGATTCTGGAAGGTTCTGAGTTAACAAAGGATGACAGGGAATCTCAGTTATACGATGAATTTGAACACTTCCGTCAAATCAAAGGAGAAACCATTCAAGGATACTACGTTAGGTTTACGAAGCTCATTAATGACATGAGAAACATCAAGATGACCATGCCCAGGATGCAGCTTAACTCAAAGTTTGTGAACAACATGTTACCTGAGTGGAGTAGATTCATAACTGAAGTCAAACTTAACAGAGGTTTGAAAGAGTCAAACTTTGATCAGTCAGTTGTATGACTACCCTTTAAAGCAACATTGAGGTGCAATGGCTAATGAGAACAGAATTATGATGGAAAGGTTCGGTCACCAAACATGATCCTTTTGCATCCTTGTGTCGGACTCCTCAGTTAACAGTATCCAACGCAATCATCCAAGTCAAAAGATCAATTCATGCTGACAAATCTTTCAATTGGATCAGGGAAGTTCTTCCACAGAAACTTGATTGAAAGTTTATCTAAACACTTTTCCCCTCCTCACTCCAATCGTTACTTTATCTCAATTCTTCCTACAAATAACAATCAACTTAGAGCTTTGTCTATATGCAAGGAATAAAAGCTATGGTTCCGGGACCGAAGAAAGTTGTAGGTTCAGATGTCCGTGGAAGATAAAATGCGAAATAATCATGAGAAGACCATTTCACGCAGAAAAAAAATCAATGCATGAGGATAATGGTGTAGCTAGGAATGTAGGAGGACAGAAACGAGGAGGATATGATTAATCCTGGTCAGCAAAAACCCATCAAGTGCTACAACTGTATTGATAACGGACCTAGGGCAAATTGCATGTTGATTGTCCAAGGCCAAAGCGACTTCAAGATTTCAGACTACTTCAAGGACCAAGATGCTACTATGTTAAGCCAGGGAGAGTGGAGCAGTACTGGTATGAAGAACAGTCTGTTGTTTCTTGCAGGTGAACATGTACAACATTGATGGATGATGTGGTTGATTCAACCGAGAATGATTGGGCACTCATGTGGACCTTATTTTTGAAGCTGAGAATGTGATGCATTCGACCTCTGATTGTTGATGTGGGGTTCCACTTCACTGACCATGTTCATGGGCGAAGCCTCACCATCAGAAGATCCAATCTACGATGAAGCGGGCACATCCTATGACTCGAATATGATCCATTTGAGGTACAAGATCATGATACCTTTGTAGATAATATTGATGAGTATCATGAAGTACACGAGATGCAAATTGATGACAACACCAGCTACGTTGTTTTGACTCTGATGCTGACTATGAGAGTGATAGTAATATTTTTTCGTATGTAATTATGGAAGACAACGCAAAAACATGTTGTACATGTTAATGCATCTTCTGTACGAAGTGTGCAATAATGTCTATTCTTGATGAAATGCACCATGACCAGGGGCTTTGTACCTAAGTAGATTAACGAATAAGCCAGACATGGTAATGAATGACTCAGTGACCTCTGAACTTGCGAGATATAAGGAACTGGTCGGGGAATATGAAAAACGGGCAAAGTTAGAGATTAACTGATTAGGAGAACGGAAAATTGATGAACATAAAATGAGAATAATATCTCGGATCGGAAATAAGAATGGAAACTTCTTTAACATCTGAACTTCATTCAGCACAAATACTCCTTTAGTTCTACAGGTTGACCATTATAGTCAAAGACAACAAGAAGTAAGTTACACACTTTTGATAAAGGATTTTTAAACAAAAGGAAGACAAATTCTTAAAGAGTTTTTGGGACCTTAAAGAAGCTAAAAGATATAAAAGGAATTGAAGACTTAGAGTTATACAACACAGGGGTCAGTCTGTTCAAACAGTTCAATGTAGTGATTCAACCAAAATCATTTTCTGATGAAAAGACAATGGTCAGCAATAGGCTACAAAAATCAGCGTATGTCTCGCTGTGCAAGACAAGCTCAGTTCTGGGCTTTGTAAATGGCTTGAAACTTGTTAACGACCTATCATTACACACACTGTCATACATGACTCAGAGGATACACGTTGAGTTAGCTGAGTAATAGGAAAACGAATGTTGTTGAAAACGCAATGACCTCTATGTGTGGAAATTAAAGTATAGGATTTTTCCCCCGATTACCGAAAGAGAACTTTCTTGGGCAACCTGTGCTCCCAAGAAATCTGACCCAGAACAGATATTTTGGTTCCATAGTAATGACCACACAGAAAAAAGGCTGAAGGACCTTTGCTCCAAACCAATTTCAGCATTGACAGTGTATCCACCCAATCATCCTCGTCTAGGCTTGTCCCACGAGTTCTTCCAACTAAAAGTCAAGTGAAGAATAATCTTTATGTACATCACACAAACTTTTTACTGAATTTGACAAAATCTTGCAAAACTAAGAATCACCCCCATCAGGTCTTACAGAGGGGGGCGAAAGAGGTTTTGAGCAAACAAAAAGATGTTACTCACGAAGTTTATTCCATTTTTCAAAACTCTTAAGAAACACTTTGTTGGATGTTACAAAACATCCCTCTTTAAAGAAGTTAAGGAATGGAAGAAAATTTTTGATCAAATGAATAACGAAAGTGGACAAGAATTCTCAGTAGAAAATGCAATGTGCTGAAAATGAAATGAAATACCTTCTCATTGAAATGAGAATCTGATTGTTTAATTGTTTGTCGACTCAAACTGATGTTATGATTGTGGCAAAAATTACGTTGTCTAGATCTTGAAGCTGACGTGTCTAAAGTTCATGATGAGTCAAAACTTATTTCAAAACTTGAAAGGGAATACCTAAATTTGCAATTAAAGTATCAACATCTTCAAGAAAGTTTTAATAATAAAAATTCACAAGCATCACAGGAAGCTCCTGATTTTAGATCATTATTTTTTAAAATCAAGAACCTCGAACATCAGATTCAAGAGAAAAGGATAACGTGATTGGGACACTTAAAGATCTAGTTGACTAAATTGAATGACAGAAGTCATGAAAGCACTTTATAGTGTTTGTAGATGTCATGTCTTTAATGAACAAAATGATTGCGATAGATAGAACTAGATAAAGGTCAAAAACTATTTACAAGATCTGTTTGACTCAATTAAGATCTTTGCGTGCTCACACAACGTGATAAGACATCTACAATGTGAATGAGATTGAGAGTCTATAAAGATCATTCGCAAAGCAAAGAGCCTTTGTTTCACTTAGTGACTATGTCAACCAATAGTTTTCTTGCTCCTGGCATGTATTGCATTGACGTAAAACCATCCGCTCCCCTTAAGGAACAATAGAGGTGTGTCATTTAATACTATATCGGCCATCTTAGGAGAGTGCTAGAAACTGGTTAGGGAGATTGTAGAGGAAGCTAGATAGAATAGTTAAACCACTGGATAGTTCAATTAACTATCGCCTTGCCGATACACTAAGTTTATTAAGGAATTGTTAGAAGTGTGATGGGCACTTGCCCTATAAAATTTCAATGAAAGAGATAACAAGGCTCCCTCTACCCCTGTTACTAGGAAAAAGCAAGTTACGTTTAGTGTTAAACAAGGAACTTCTTCTAGCAACACACAGAAACACAAAGTGCACCCGGAGAGTTCAACTGACTAAATATCCTGTGCCTTCCCTCTACAGAGTAAACGATTACCACTGGAAGCAAGCGTGTCAATAGCCTAGAAGAAATACACAAAGACAAAATAGGAATCCTGGCTGCTACGAGGGAGAATAAGAAGGATAGTAGAAGTACGCCTTAGGGACAAATAAGTCAGTTGGACAAAAGTGAATCGGTGATTTCTTGCATTAGCTACTAAAGCGTGTTGTACTTATTAATTCGAATTCTGAATCTGTAAACTTCAAGTCATGGAATGTGTGTTGTTAATATCTTGAAGTTCTGTGAATGTACGCCCACTAGTTAGAATTGTCGTGAATAAGAGAAACAGATCTGGAAACCAAAGGCAAACTGTCTGAGAACAGTTTGTCATGACCCAGCGGTTGGAAAGCTCGGGAAACTATTTGCAGATATTGGTTAATCAAATGGAGACCACAGGAAAGAAATCACCCTTAGAAAACTTGATTGTGGATCTCAATGGAGAACCCCACAGGGAAGAAATTTGCCTATAGGGGAATGTGCCATTTAACTAAGTCTTTCTGTGAATTTTCAACTCTATATGCTAACCAAAAGGGACCCCAACAAAAATTTGGGGAACGAAATTCAAAACTCTCAAACTCGATCTATTTTCAAATGCAGGTCGTACAGGTCATGCTTTGGTATCTGGATTGGCTACTCATAAACATATGACGGGGAATCGTTCAAAGCTCATGTATTTTGTAGGAGAAAAGTCATCGGGCCAGTCAGATTGGGAATGTTCACTTAGGAGCTATCATGTGGTTATGGAGATTATGTTAGGGTGAACTAGTGTTGATCTCAGAGTACTAATTCGTGGAGGGACTTGGACACAATTATTATCTGTAGGGCATATTTTGTGATACTGATCTTGAAGTGGCCTTCAGAAAGCATACTTGCTTTGTTCGTGATATTAATGGTATAGACATACTTAAAGGTAGTCGTAGCACCAATTTATACACGATATCCATGGATAAACTGATGAAGTCTTCTCCGATATGCTTGCTGTCTAAAGCTTCCAAGTCCAAATCATTGTTGTGGCATGGTCGTTTAAACCATTTAAACTTCAGCACGATAAATGATCTTGCTCAAAAAGATCTGGTTAGAGGTCTTCCTAGATTGAAGTTTGAAAATGATCATCTTTGCTCTCCCCTGTCAACTTGGAATAAGAAGAAGTTCTCCACAGACCAAAATCTGGAAAATACAAATATGGAGTTCTTCATACCTTCAAAGGATCTTGTGCGGTCCAATGAGAGTCTGAGAGCATCTAAAGGAAATAATTACATCTTAGTAATCATGGATGATCTATTCATGATTCAATGGGTAAAATTCTTGAGGTCAAAGTGATGAAGCTCCAAGTTTGTCACCAATCTTTCTTAAGCAAAATTACAGGTTGGCCTACCAAACAGTCAGTTCATTTGCACAGATAATGGAACGGAATTCGTTCAACCAGAGTTTCTGTCTGCAATACATATGAAGGAGTCTGGATATTCTCATCAAAAGTCTGTTCGAGATCTCCTCAAACCAAAAAATGGCGTTGTTGAAAGACGTAATCGTACATGGTGATTAGCAGCACGTACACATGATGATATTCTCGGAAACAGCTCCCATGTTTCTATGGGCAGAAGCTCGTTAGCCACTGCCTGTTCATTATCAGAACCGATCACTAATTCATTACTGTCATAAAAAAAACCTCGTATGAGCTTATGCATGAGAAAGAAGCTGATATTACATTTTCTTAGTGTTCTTTGGTGCTCTGTGCTATCTACGAATGATAGCGAAAATCTAGGAAAATTTCAAGCAAAGCTGTCTTTGGATTTTTGTTAGGGTATCTCCTAGCAGGAAGGGCTATAGGATGTACAACAAGAGAACTCGTCGGTTAATGGAAACAATTCACGTCACATTCGATGAGATGCATCAGTCTATGGCTCCTGTACGCATAAGTTCAGGACCCGTGCCTGTCATCATGACCCCTGGTCAACTCAAATCAGGGCTGCTCCAACCGACAAAGAGCTGGAAAATGTTATTTCAGCCGATGTTTGATGAAACACCTTGAACAAATCTCGAGTTGATGAACCAGTACCTTCTGCTACTGAAAGTTAATGATCAAAGTTGTCACCACCAGGTACATCTTTGTCTACACAACAATTGCTCAAGAGACCGTCAACAAGTTTTCATCGTCAACATCCGATATTCATCTTCCAGTCCAACATCAAGAAATTATAGAAGAACCCATTCCAGAAGACACCCCAATCATTCACGATGTTCCTCATCCCTCACATAACCATGTTACTGGAGATCCAGGTTTGGCACAATCATCATTGGGGAATGTTAATGCAGCGAAACCCAACCAAGTTAACTACCCTCCTGATCTATCAGGAGATGGACCCCAAAGATAATCCTATGGATCACACATCGTTGGAAACTCCTCTCGTCGCTGTTATCAACAGAAATAGTTTAGCATCCGATGCTTTGGGTATTGTTTCCATACTGAACTGTCCAAAGGTCGAACCAAGAAAAGAACTTCAAAATTGGCCTGTTATAGAAGACTGTTGGTTTCAAGCCATGCAAGATGAAATTCAGACTTTGATCCACTTGAAGTTAATGGGAAGTAGTACTGCCCAATCTATGTTATGGTTTTACTCGCTCTCAAGTGGATCTACAAAGTGAAGTTGATGATAATGGTGATGTACTGAAAAACAAAGCTCGGTTAAGTTGCCAAAAGGGGATATCGTCAGGAGGAAGTGTATGATTTTGAAGAATTGTTTGCTCCAGTTGCACGGATAGAGGCTATCAGAATATTCATTGCCAATGCGGCAAACAAGAACATGATCATCTACCAGATGGATGTCAAAACTGCATTCTGAAATGGTGATCTTCAAGAAGAGTCTTTGTCAGTCAAATTGAAGATTTGAAGACCAGGAAAATCTACTCACGTCTATCGTCTGAAGAAAGCTCTTTTATGGGCTAAAGCAGCTCTTGAAGAGCGTGGTATTGACACACTCTCAAAGTTCCTGATGGACAAACAATTTCATCATGGGTGCGTGGTCCACGTTATTACACGCAAAATCAGGCAAATACATTCACTTGTTAATTATACTAGGATTGACTCCATTTTTGCCCTCAACTGATCATAATGTGTGATAACATATTCAAAGAGATTTGAGCTCCAAATTTCAGATGTCGATGATGGGACAAATGTCGTTTTTCTTAGGACTTCAAGTTTCTAAAGGTCCTGGAGGCATTCTTTATAAACAAGGAAATATGCTCTCGAAACTTTAAAGGAAATATGGAATGGATATCTCTTTGACCCTGTCGATACACCAATGGTGGATCGATTAAAACTTGGCGAGGATCTCATGGGGATTCAAGTTGTCCAAACTCGATTAGAAGAATGGTTGGATCCCTAATGTACCTTACAGCCAGTTGTAGACCGACCTTGTATCTCGCTGTTTGATGTGTGATAGATATCAGTGCTAAGCCTACTAAAAGCATTTGTAGCTATCAATCGTGTCTTTCGGTAACTTGAAAGGAACATTAACATGTGATCTTTGGTATCGAAAGACAACGCCCATGTCTACTAAACGCTTATGCAGATGCGGATCATGCGGCGGAGGTAAAGATACAGAAGGAGTACGTCGGGCATGCTTATGCTCAGTTTTCTTGGTGATAGATTGGTTAGCTGGTCATCATGAAACACGATGAAAAGGCAATATCAAATAAGATGCGCCTGATATCATGTCCCACCATGTCTGGATGTTGTGCTCAAATCCTTTGGATGCGATCACAGGCTCAAAGGACTACGGATTTGACTTCAATAAAATTCCTTTATGTGATACAAAAGTGCTATTGCTCTTTGATGTAAACAGTCCAGTACTCTCGCTCTAAAACACATTGAATACCGGTCACCCTTCATCCGAGAGCAACGTGGAAAATAGAGTGGTTGAACTCTTCTTCGTGGAGAATACGAAATTTTCAAACTTGCCAGATATTCTCACACAAAGCCTTACAGAGAACGGTTCAATTTTCTTCTTCAACGCTAGGCATGAAGAGTTTGACCCCTGAAACTCTCAAACGTCTTCAAGAAGGAGAGGATGAGTAAACCAAATGCCTTTGAGTATCCTTTGTACATGATAAAAAAAATAAAAAATAAAAAAAATAAAAATATATATGTTAAGTCATTTGGAATTACTGAAAGGTTTGCAATTACTTCAAATTGCAACCCGGTTTAATGTCTGGGCATGGATTACTTAATATCCATGCTTTATGGGAGTAGAGTAAAACAATGGTAATGGGGGAGCTGTTCGCCTGATCTTTTCATTCAATCAAGATAAAGCTCTTTCAATAGAAAACGGGTCGTTGTTTGAGGGGGAGAGTGAATGTGAAAAAATCTAAGGGGTGATAAAAGACTGTTGGGTGTTATAAAAGTGTAAGTAAAAGATGGTTGTGGTATTCTAATGGGTTAATAAGTGAAGGGGAGTTAATTAATTTTAACTCGAAGGTCCAAAGTTATCTAGTGTTGTAATGTTTAGGGTGTAAAAAGCATTTGCTCTTTGTTTCCTAGCCTTATTAAACAATAGGGACTAAGTTGGCCAATTTCCTAATCTTAATAATGCCTTAGAAATACTTAAAACAAGAAATAAAAGAAGAAGGAGACCCAAGGGACCAAAACTGCCATGTTTGTAACTTATGTGTATAGAAGGGCGGCGAGTTGCCTCTTAGTCAAAACCTCGAAAAATAGTCAAAGATAAAAAAAAACACACACACACACACTCGCTAACCGCCGCCAAGAACTTCAAATCAAATCGCCGATTTCGAGTGGTTTTTCGCAAAGGTAATCATAGATCCTTAACCTATATCATTTATTATGTGTGTATATCAAGAAAATAGATCGAAAACACATTAAAAAAATTGTAGAAAAATAGATTTAGGGTCGATTTTCAAAAGAAAACCAATGTAGTGTTGTAAGGCGTGCGTTAGATGCTGGGATTTGTTCATAAGGTTTATAGGAATAAGGTTTGATGTATGGATTCATTTCCCAAACACTAATAAAAGACTTGCCTTGATTCTTAATGGCGGGTTGCCTTTTTACAAGTGAACATGTTGTGTTTCATGAAAGGATGGTTAGGATTTTGTATTCTATAGCCTAGGAAGGCGCTTAGGTGTGATCGGTGTGGAAATAACGAGATGCGCGGTGTTGATTTTTAAGATATTGCCCGAATGGGGGTTGGTTCTTTTCTTAACGGCGGGTTCGTTTGGTTATTTTTTATTATTTATTAATACTCACCGTGGTTGCTTTAACGGCGGGTTGACATAACAGCGGGTTGCCAACAACAGCGGGTTGCCTAAAAACAGCGGGTTGCCTACGGCTGTTTGCCAAAGGCGGGTTACCAACGGCGGTTTGCCATAACAGCGGGTTGCCCAAAACAACGTTTTACCCGAAACAGCGGGTTGCCAACGGCGGGTTGACAACAGCGAGTTGCCTAACGGCGGGTTGACAACAGCGAGTTGTCTAAACAACGGGTTGTCTAAACAGCGGGTTGCCATGATTTTTCTATTATTTTAATCCATCAGGTAAACCGCCGTCTCTCGGCGGTTTGGTCGAATATTTTTATATATTCGCGGGGTTTGCTCAATTCGCCTAACGGCGAGTTGGCATTCAGTCAAGCGGCGGTTTGGGCTAAATTTCATATTTTGACCCAGTTGAGCCCAATAACCTATCAAGGCCCATTCGAATGACCCATTTGCTTTTCTAAATCCCATCCGGGCTTAGTTAACAAGTAATTGATCCTGTTGGATAATTAGTAGTTTTTAATCAAACCAGAGTTACAACTGTTTTAATCAATCGTGCAGTTACATGACTTTTATCAATGCTAACGTTCGCTTAACTTCGTTTCTCTTGCTATGTTTGTCTTCTTTGTTAAATGCTTTTTTTCTGCGAAATAGATGGCGGAACAAAATGTTCCGCTCAACCTCCTGCAAGAACGAGTATATGAGCAGATTTGTACCTCGCTCTCAGTGGCTATCCATGGGAAAAGCAACCTCCTTTTTCACACGCACAAAAGATTCAAAAGAACTCTATCTTTCAGATGTCAGTGGACCTCCTGAGTTTAATAACAATTCTTCCAAGCCATTCACTGCCTTAGCAATGTTCCGGCTATCTACCTTGCAAAGTTCTGGAAAACGATGTCATATAACGAGAATAATGATGGGGGTTTTACAGTTGGTCAACTTGATGGAAACATGGTATCGATATATGTGCTGATGTTCTCAGAAAGGTATTAGACGTTTACTCCTGTCAAACCCCAATTGTAGGGTCACCCATTTGAGTTACCTCTGTCTAGTGACACGGTGATTGACTTTGTTAATGAGCTGGGATATCCTGAACCGGTAGAAATTGTCTCCAGTATACGGACAAATTATGTGTATCAACTTTGGAGGGCAATTCTATGCTTGCTCAACCAGTGCTTGACAAGAAAGACTTCTGGCAGTGACAAACCCAGACACCCAGTTCTGCAAATGCTATGGGGAATCGTCACTCAAACCAATGTTGATCATGCAGAGCTAATATGGGAAGAGTTTACTCAAGGGATCCAGACATTCTTCTCACACAAAGAAAGCTGATGAGGCTGAATGAGCTTCACAAGTTTAGTGATGAGACGTTGACAAGAGTCATGGAAAAGCTGGACCAAATGGTTAAAGACTTTCATCTGTACGAGTACAATAAGGGCATGGAGACTAGGGAATGGTCAGAGGATGACAAGAGAAGAAGCAAAGACTTCATCACAGCAATCGAGAAAAGACTACAGATCAGAAGGATCTATCGAAGTCTAGAAAGCTTTATTGGAGGAAGAATAAGAGATATTGACTAACAGGTCTGATCAACAGAAAACGTGACGGCATTCGTCACTACAATAAAAGGGTCAATCTTATCTTTTACAGTGAATATAATAATACATTGTACATTAGTAGTAGTTTAATCTCTGCTGATTAAGTGTTGAAGTAATTGATTATCCCTCAACGATTGCGGGGTAGCAGTTATATGGTTCCATACACGGACTTGTGAGTTAAAGGACACAATTTTTCCTAAATTTTATACATATTTAAATCAATTTGATATCTAAATGTCAAAGGGTTTAAAAATTTTTTGGATAAGGGGAGAATATGTGATTAAAATATGTGTATAATAAAGGAAAAGTTGATTATGAAGACTCATTTACTCCGCATACCAAACGTACTCTAAACAATTTCGAATTATTACCAAAGCACATTTTGAGGGGTATTCCACAGAACCCTTCTTTATTGTTTCACACTGGTCAGTTAGAAGACTTAATCAAGCGTTTATGAAAAATGTCAAAAACAATCGGAGGTACTAACGCTTTGATATTGATAACGGCAAGTACCTTAATTGAATATTTCAATTCAATTTTAGGAAAGGAGAACTGTACCAAAAGACTGACCATGTATTTACGTTTATCGAAGTTATAAGGAAGGTACTCGTTCCTACGATCCTGCCAGAACCGGAGGGATCTACCCAGGGACAATCCACTAGTTAGTGTAGAAGTCCTTAGGCATAACATGATAAAAGGACTGTAAAAGTGTAGAATAAGGGTGAAAGTGCCGACTGAGGATGGAGCTAGTAATGGAATAAACCCAACAAGGTTCTTAGTCATGAAGTCTCTGGTTAAGCACTGGAAGGGCGGTTTTGAAGAATAAAAAGAATTGTAAAAGATTAAAGGGTGTAAAGAAAGATGCCCTCAATCAACTTAGGCAGAAACTGGGTCAATTCATAATGCTGCAGAATCACTTAGATGTTTGCTGACATTGAAGATCGTCATCATGGAACCCCTAGTGATGCATATGCACTACCCCTCCATAGCCACTCAGAATCTTTCACAAAGATTTCTATTTCTTTTTCACGGAGAACAAAACACGTTATCTATTGGAACTTTTCACTCCGGAGTTAGTTGATATTTGAACAGGTGGCGTCTGCTCCAGCAACCGCGATTATAAACCAAAACGCTACTATTGAGTCTAGAGCAAAGAGATCGTCAATTAACTCAGTTAGGACACACATCAATTCTCTTGTCTTTCACACCACTGTGGAAACAAGTCTATCCTAAGGTCCTAAGCATTATCCTTGTGATGTTGCCAGAAACTCCGAGTGAAAACGATTGTTTTTCACAATGAAGATAGGAAATTTCCTGCTAGAGCCAACATCAAACAAGCTCTAGGTAGGTGGACTTGTGCGATTCTACAAGGAATCAAGCATTGTGTCAACTGGAAGAAACAAATGGTGCGATTATGTGTTTAATCAAATTGTCCAGTATAAGAATTGACGGTTATTTATCATGTGGACAAAACAATCAAAACTCTCGAAGTGTTACAAAATTCTTTCATAAGAAACACTTAGACTGTCTTTTCAAATCAATTTTCTCTTTATTACTAACTGTTTCATTACAGGATATATTAAAGATGGAGATGGAGATGGGAAATTCCCTGTTGCTGAGATGTCAAAGTAAAATAAACCGAATGCCCAAGGACACGACCTACACTTGTTATGATGTTATGAAAGACCTCATAAAGGTGTCAAAGCTTCCGCAAACTCTGATGTCATGTATTCATTCACAAGTGCACAAGATGGCAATCCATTACAAGATGATGGAAGATTATGTTTGGGCGATGATCTCAAGAAAGCTCAAGATCACTGTCAAAGACAAGCGTAAGATGAATCAAAAGATTACTATCACGAATGTACAAGAGATCCAATGCCTACGAGCTAAAGACTGAAGTGATTAAAGTTTGGTATTTTCAGGGGTGACATCCCTTAGGGGAAGATTGTTAGATATTAGAAAAAGACTCGGTCACCCCGTGTATTTTACTGTTTATTATAGTTCGTAGTTTTATAGTTAATAGTACGTTTTTCGGTTTTAAGTCGGGTACGGATACCCGGTATATTGTAAGTACTATATATAGCCTCTTCCAACTTTGGAATAGGTAAGCTAGTCATAAACTCATTACAAGAAATACATTTCTCTCTTCTAGAATTTATTCTCTCTTGTTGTTTTTCTTCTCTATAGAAATCAGCCAGATCCAAGATAGAACCACGTGTTATGATATAGATATCCACAAGGATGTATCTATCTAGAATGATACGGCGTATTGATGTCAGATCCAGTAGACTTTCTTGAACTTCTTCGTTTATGCTCCAAAACACGTTCTTTTTTTTAACTTTTACCAATTGCTCGATAATAACTGAGATTCATAAAGACAAGCAATTAAGTATCAAATCTTATATAAATAATATAAAATGAGCAATATAGACGGAATAAATGATGCTAATAATTAGACGTTATTTGATGTCATCATTTGATTAGTATGTTGGTTCAATTTGACACGTATGTTGGCGGGGAATCTCTTCATTGTGTTTGCAGCCATTGCGGGTTAAATTCTGTATCTTATGACTTTGCTGCTTTACGATGTGTGATGATTCTTTAGCTACAGATGTGATTGATTTCTTTAGATGCTTACAGTGTCGTATAACTTAAGTGTTGTGTTATTCTATACGTAGATAAGCTTTTCAAGCATAAAAACATCCAAAAGCGGTTTGATTTCAGAATATAATATGGTTATCATGTGGGCACTTTTGGGGAATGCGGAAGGGACAAAAGGTATATTCTATAGAACAAATTGTATATGTTGATTTTTGTTGTAATTATAAAGTAAATGGTATATTGCTTACTGCTTGAACAACTTGCAGAACAAGAACAAGAAAAACAAGAACAATGCAAACAACGATTAACTGGCGTTGCCACTTGCTAATCAACGACAATGTATGCCCGTCACGACGAATATTGAAACCTGGAAGATTGGAATGCCAGGATCATCATTGGAAGACAAAGTCAACAAATATACACCGGATGAAGTACTGGGTAGGAAACACATTAGTGCTCACTAATTATGTTTAAATGTATTACTACAAAATACGGTTCATTTCGAGCAACAATCAACAATGTTTATGTAGTAAATGCATTTGATCTCGGCTACATTCTATTAGACTAAACTTTAGATTATTTGAAACTTATAAAGCTTTATTTGAGTAGTATTGCTATGTTACACCGAATCATGAATCAATATAACCCTCAAATGTAAAACCCCGTGCTCCGCAGCTGAGCGCGGGTCAAAAACCTCGTTAACACTAACAAGCAGTGTATCCATTCATGTATATTATAGACTTGGTAAGATCAGATTGTTACCACGAGTGCTGAATCGAGTTGATAAAATGAAAATATCAATTAGGGTGTTAACGGTTTGAACCGAGTCAATTTTTGGCCTAAACAAGCTACACTCGTCTATTAATTACTCGACTTGAGCTTGGCTCATGCTCAAATAAACTTTATAAATTGGCTTGAGCTCGATATTATTTTGTTGTTTGAGCTCGAGCTGGAAGCTCGTTTAAGATTTTTAACTTTTTTGTACTCCTACAATAAACTAGCTTTCAAGCTTAAGATGCTCGTATAAAAGATCCAGCTTGATAGACTCATTAACTAAATCAAGCTCGAACTTGAAAGCTCATTTGTAATTACAAAAATTGTTTTAATGCTCAAACTAAAGTTTATGTAACTTATATGCTCAACAAATATTGTTTAAGAACGCACAATTGATGAAATGTAATTTTATACACTTTTTCGGGGTCATTTAACCGTTATAATCATGCAAAAATGCTTAAAATATGTGCTTAATCGTATCTTTTTTTCATTTTTAGCACTTGAAAGACATTTGGAGGAAATACACGTGACTTAGGCTCTATTTTGGAAGAAACAGGACAAGAGTACAACTTTACACAAAAGAAGGCTTGAAGAATTACTCACAGAAGGTGGAGCCGGTGTCAGGAATACTTGCGACGCCGTCTGGATTATTAAGCGACCGCGTCAGAGAAATTGTGACGGCGTCTGGATTGTAGCCGACATAAAGAAACCCTAAGAAGATTCGCGGTGTGACGGCATCAGGATTAATTGCGACGCCTTCGCGGATCGTTTTCTTATAAATACAAACTCAATTTTAGGTTTTATATAGCATATTAGGAGTGGAGTTCGGTAGAGAACGATTTGTAGCTGACTTTGGAAGTATTTTAGGATTTCCCAATCTTTTTGTACCTTTCCCAATCGCTTGTTTCAATATAGTGAAGTTCTTTTATCCTTTAATCTTTTAATATGTCTTATTGTTTGATTGGTTATTGTGCTTTACTTATCTTTAACATGCTAGGCTAGATCTCATTAGTGTTTGCTTATGATTTCATGTGAATTGGTATGTAGATCCTAATAATGTTGTTTCTTGATTGATGTGTGTGCATGTTTAGACTCTAGAACCCTAGTTACTTAAGTGTATCGAAGATCTAAAGCGGCATGATTATGTAGAAAGGATTCCATCGGTAATAGTCTTCATACTACCTTACTCATCTATGGATAATCCCCTTTAAGTATTTTAATGCATGTCTGTCTCCCTAGGGGCATTGTAACAGTCTTCATACTACCCTACTTGTGCGTTTCCCTAGCAAGGTATCACGTATACGGCTTTTTCGTGTAATTCGTCATGCTTCTCTAAAATACTTACACATACATCTCAAGTGTGACAAGGCAATAGAGTTAGGAGAAGCATACTAAGGATCATGCATGATTAAGTAAACACTTCTCTTTTATTATACGAATTCTCCACATTAGATTAGTTTAGTTATTAGATAATTAGTTTAAAACAAACCCCCTTTAAACCCGAGATTTGAATTGCTTTCATAAAATATAAAAATACAAAAATATTCTTCTTTTAACCTATAGACCTTGGTTACATCTAGTTTGGACCTTCACATACTATTCCCTTAGAGAACGATAACAACCCCCGTGTCTTTCCTATACTACACTACAACTGTTAGGTGCACTGCCTAGGGAGTTGTAAAACTTAGTGAAGTTTTGCCACCTCATCAAAGTTTTTTTTGCGCCGCTGCTGGGGAATAGTATAGGCTCTAAATTTTATTTAGCTTCGGTCTACTCGCTTGAATCCTTTCAAGTGAGATTTTAATTCTTTGTCATTAGCTTTCTTATAGTCTATCTTTTCTTTGTGCCATTTGTTTTGTAAATATTTTCGTCGACCTCCTTAGAAAACAAAAATCTGCGTCGTACTTTAGGATATTACTCCAAACCTAGCCACGAGGGCTACCGAAACACCATTGAGATCCCCGATGGGAACATTGTAGTGCCTTTTCAATCTGACACCGTCCGGTTGGTGCAAAACAGATGCTCATTCCACGAACTTCAGTCCGAGGATCCAAATCAAAACCTTAAGGATTTCTTAAAACTTGTGGACACACTTGACCTTAATGGTGATAATAGGAAAAGGATGCGCCTGTGTTTATTTCAATTTTCCTTTTGAGATCAAGCTAGCAATTGGCTTGAGCGTCTCCTCGCGGGATCCATCTCCACTTGGAAGGATCTCACTAATCGTTTCCTTGCTCAATTCTTTCGAAATGGAAGGACTTCTAAACTTTGTAATGACATCTTAATGTTCCAATAACACGAAGGTGAATATCTATCTAAAGCATAGACCCGTTTCAAGGACTTACTCTAGATGTCCCTGATCATGGTATTGATCTTTGCCTCTAAATCCAATTTTTTTATGACCATGTCAATCCCATCACAAGACGGACCATCGATAAAGCGAGCGGTGGTAAGTTACGTGATAAAAATAATGAAGAATCTTGGGCATTATTGGAGGACCTCGCCCCCTATGACAACGAAAGTTGGAATGATCCAAGTGACTTTTCTAAACTGGTCAAGGCAATCTCTTTTGTCACATTTCTCATTTTCAGGTTATTTACAACTTTAATAAATCCCATTATTTATTTTTAGAGTTTTACGCGTTCGCTTTTAATT
>BQNB010113675.1:0-17444 GCA_026074375.1 Tanacetum coccineum
CTAATGAAGCTAATGATACAGATCCTTTACTTGAGAATATTACAGATTATCAGAATTTAATGGGAAAGTTGATTTACTTGACCAATACTAGACCAGATATTTCTTATGTTGTGCATTGTTTAAGTCAGTTTATGCATTCTCCTTTGTCTTCTCATCTCAAGATTGCTTTTAAGATATTAAGATATCTCAAAAGTTTTCCAGGTTTGGGAGTTCATATTACTAAGACATCTGGTATGCTTCTTACTGCTTATTCTGATGCTGATTGGGCTAAATGTATTGTTACAAGGAAATCTATTACTGGGTATTGTGTCTTTCTTAATAATTCTCTTGTTTCTTGGAAAAGTAAGAAGCAAAATACTCTCTCTAAATCTTCAACTAAAGCAGAGTATAGAGCTCTTGCTTCAGTAACTAGTGAAGTGATTTGGATTATAAAATTTTTAAAAGATTTACAAATAGAAAATCTTTTGCCTGTTTCACTTCATTGTGACAGCAATTCAGCTATTAAGATAGCTGCCAACCCAGTTTTTCATGAAAGAACAAAACATCTTGAGATTGACTTACATTTTGTAAGAGAAAAAGTTTTAAATAGGGTTGTTAAAACTGTTAAGGTGGATTCTGCAAATCAAATTGCAGATATCCTTACCAAAATCAAATTGCAGATATCCTTACCAAAGGGTTGGATACAGTTCAGCACTTGAAATTGGTTAAAAAACTTGGTATGTATGATGTTTACCAGGTTGAGACTAAGGGGGGATATTGAGAATATAGTCTCAAGGTAAACATAAAAGGTTGAGGGACTTATTTGTCATTATCTTATTTTCAGTTTTGCCTTATTAGAAGTTTTGCTGAAGATGGATTGTGGATGAAAAATTGAAGGCTGTTGCTGCCAAGTTGGTAAAGATTTAAGTCGGTGTGGTCTAGCCCTATTTAAGCTGGTTTGACCAGCTTTGGTCTGACCCTCTCTAGATATCTCTCTCTCTCAAACATTCGCTCCTCTCTCTCTCAAATTGTTATAAACCCTAGTTTGAGATCATCTTGATCTTGTTGTGTTACTTTGTAATAGAACTATAATCAATCTAGATTATAGATCCATACCTGAATAGCAGTGGTGGATATATTGATTTTTTCTGATTAAGATCAGTTTGTTTGATTGTTAGATACTCAAATTGAGATTTGAGTATTGTTTGTTAATAAGATTTCATAATTTCTTCATCAATCTTTGATTAGTTATATATGTCCACCGGTTTTCAAAAAAAAAAAAGACACAAGTGCGAAATTGAAACAGAATTATGTGTCTCATGCTGGACATGATTAACATCCATGCTCCAAGATTACAGAGGATATAACATTATTATCAAGAAAGAAAAAAATAGAAGTTATTAACAATTTGGACATATGAAAATGGTTTATACTTTTTCAACCATTACAAAAGATTCTTATAGGGCAATACACATATGAGCTATAACTTTTTCCTCATTCCTTCATATGTTCAAGCTAACAGAAATCGAAGAAGCATATGACGAAACAATTTTCCCACACTAATCATGTTTGCTAAAAAAGTGTAATGGAAATAAAAGAAAAGAAAATTAGCTTTTTAAACCTGTATATGCTACACGTGTTACATTAATACCATGCCTTGCTTCTAAATGAGCTATGTCCATCTCTCGTGTCAGTATTTGCTATAAATCCCGCCTTTTGTCTGCAAAAGTAATGATGTAACCATAAGAACAAGTTGCAAAATGGGTAAAAAACACTTTTATGATTTATCTACAATTATATATTATATGAATTATGAACATAGTCAAGTTCCATATTCACTTTATCATGCAAATGTGTGTGTTTTAATGATATAAAGGTCCGCCTCAAGTGTCATAGTGTTCACGGGATGACTAGAAACCACTTTGATAGCAAGTAAAACTTGTTTTGATGGAGATGAACTTTTAGACAAAATCCATAATTTGGGTACAAGTGTACAACCACTGAACCACATGGCAACAACTTTAATACACTCAACTTATTATAGATCCTTTTGACCATTAAAATGCAGCTATTTTTATCCTTAACTTGGCATAACAAAAGTGGAGGATATTCAAATACTTGATAAAACTAGATGGAATAAAGTAATAATTAAATGCAAAATAAATTGCCTTGCATTGATATTACCAGCATTGGAATCACATCCTACTTGAATAAATCCAACCGAGGTCGAAAAAAAATGTTGCATGAAGCCATAAACAGCCAACGATCTAGCGCTCCGGTCTAGTGCTGGTTTTAATACCTTTTATTGCTGGAAAAAGGTATCCAATCAGTAGAAAAATGGGTGAAACAAAGTTTGAGTTACAGGTAAATAGAGGTGGCAAAATGAGGGTGGGGTAAGTTGAAGCAGGTAGAAAAAGGCCAGGCAGGGTTGGGTTGACCCGCTGGCTCCTAACACTTTTTGTCCGCTTTTTATAGATAATTAAGCTGTTATATTTTAATTGCAAAAAAACTATTACAATTATGATCTAAATCTTTGAATAAATTGATTTAGAAGTTTGCATGCAGGAAATATCAACTTTGGGCGACTTTTTTTAACCCATTTGACCCATCCCTTTTTAGCTATCTTTTTAGGGTTGACCCATTTGAGATCAAACACAACCTAAAACAGCCATTTAGTAGTAATTGGCCCAAGATTTCCACCTCTACGAGTGAAGAGTGGAATCCTTACCTTTGGCGTAATCTTTAGCTCCAAAGACAGCAGAACCAGAAACTACCGCATTAGCCCCTGCCTCGATAACCTGCCAGCATATATGCAGACGAGTAATGCTTTACCTTAGTTCCAATAAAGTTTTATATAGTGTTTGTGATATTTCTCTCAATAGGCTTAGTACATTCAGAATGGGTACCTTGTATGCATTATTCGGACCGACTCCACCATCTACCTCAATCCATGGGTTCACGCCCTGTGAAATGGAATATATTGTCATTATTCCCTAATTTGATGCTAACTTTTATGTCAGTGGTGGATGCCAAAATCACTCTATATACATTGTGTTTCGGGTGAAGGTTTTGAACATAAAAATGAGAATGAGATACCTTCTCGACACACATCCTCCTCAAATCTGATATCTTCTTCACTTGGCTATTAATAAAGCTTTGTCCGCCAAATCCAGGATTAACAGACATAATCAAGACCAGATCAACGACTGTTTAGCAAGAAAAATACAGCATAACTCAATAATTCAAATTAACATCATATTTCTATGTACATAGTTATACAACATGGAACATGGATATGAAACTGAACTAATCAAACGTTGTTGACTAATGCAACACTATTTTTTGAAACATAACTTAAAGGGACTAACTAGAGCAAAAACAAAGAATACCATCGAGGACATATTCTATTGCTGTTAATGATGTGCCAGGGTTCAGGACTACTCCGGCTTTGGCTCCAAAACTTTTAATCTAAATGAAAAGTGATACTAAAGATTGGTACAGAGCCGATAAAGAACAAAAGCACTCAAAACAAGTGGCCAATGGCAAAAAATAAGCTAATAATCACAGAAGAAGTATTTCCAAGACGCTTACTTGATTTAAAGTACGGTGTAAATGGATAGTGGACGATTGTTCACAATGGACACTGACTATGTCAGCTCCAGCTTTTATAAAATCAGACACTCGTTGTTCAGGTTCCACAATCATCTGCCATATTTTACAATCCTCATTATCATATTTCCTTTGAACATAGTATAAGACAAACATTATTTGTTAAGGGTTACCAAGTGCACGTCCAACGGGAGATCTGTCACTGGGCGCAATGCTTCCACAACAAGAGGTCCAACTGTTATATTTGGAACAAATCGACCATCCATTACATCAACATGAATCCAATCACAACCCGCCAGCTCAACGGCTTTCACCTATATATATAACCACAACTCATATAAATAACAACATCTAAAACATGAATCAATTTACTATTCAACATATGAAAGAATAATACCTCTTCTCCCAACTTTGAGAAATTTGCAGAAAGAATTGATGGAGACACAATAATACCATTTTTTGAGAATCTATCAACCCGAGAACTAGCCTTCACGACGGTTCTATAAGCTCGCCTGTATTCATAATTTAAAAATTAGGAGAACTATATTAAAGATTTCTTTGCATTCGGGATAGCTGCAAACCAAAAACTGCTAGTAAACCATAGAGAACATATTCAATGTCCTTACGCAACAATATAAACCAACATATGAAACAGTTTGCATTCATCAAATCAACAACAGGCTGAACTTTGGTCTTACAACTTATTCCATAAGCAGTTGATATTACTATGTCCAGTGTTGTAAAACAAGGATTACAAGACCGAGTAATCGGCGACTACTCATTACAAGGTCAGTGACCAATCGCTACAAGGTTATAACTTGGTCAAACTCGGTAAAGCTCAGTCAAAACTTGGAGTTAACGACGGACTTGCTCAAAACTTGGTTTGATATACTTTAACAATTGTGTTAATGTTACTACACATATTTATAATGGTACTATCTATATCTATACTATCTATATCTATATCTATATCTATATCTATACCATATATAAAGCATTTACTACCTTGAAAAATTAAGAAATCTATATATGGAAACTATAAACTTTTATTATTATTTTTGTTTATAACCCATATTATTTTCATTCGGTTTAAATAGTGTTAATAAATATTTTGAAAACCGGGTCTCTAATCGACTCGGTCGAGTCACCGGGTTACCGGTTCGACCACCGGGTTTCAAAAACCAGCCGGTCTCGAAAACCGGGTTGACCCGAGTCACTTCAAACCCGGCGGGTGTAACCGGGTTTCGAAAATATAAAACCCAGTTTAATATGACCCGTTTTTTCGCTAACCTTAATTATATAAAACATCCTAAACTAGACCATATAATATCTCTACTAGCAAGCTACAGTACTTTATAAATCAAGAATTTAGATAAACACAAAAATTACCTTGTGAGAGATTTAGGCTGATAAACAGACCCATTAATATTGGAGTGAATTAAAGTTGATGGACCCAAGAAACCAGTTGCCATTAATTTCCCTTTTTATTTTCAAATTCAAAGATTGAATCTTTGCTAAATATCTATTTGTGGGTACGAGTGTTTTTTGAGTAAGGAATAAAGAATCTAAAAGTTGAAGATTGTAGTTGTCAGAAAATGAAACAGAGGTTAATTTGTAGTAATAAATGTTTGTTGTGATTGGGAGCCATGAGAGTATTCTGAAAGCCACGCCCCTCCGTTGGCGTAAAAGCCGGTGACCTCATTTTCATTTGACACTCTTTAGTGATCACAAGGACATAATTGCCAATGTCGGATTAATTTAGAGAAATTTACACAAAGGACATATATTTGAATTTGTTTTCCTCGCAGGAGGACAAAAAAAATGGAATTTACGAAATAGGACAAATGTCCTCCAATAATTCGTGTGGTATTTAAAATTTTTGAGCGAATTACAAGTGTCGGGCTGTATCAATTTAAAAAAAACATCAGGTTTTGCTCAACCTATTGAGAAGAAATGTGTTTAATTCGAGCGACATTTGTTGGGAAAAGAGAAGTTGATTCGACGTTTGGATTGATCTAAAAATGCAGTTTTTAATTATTCAAATGTCGTTCGGAATTTTGTTTGTATCACGAAATTTATCATTGTTAGTGATTAAGAAAAAAAAGTGTTTTGGTGGGTGGTGCCGAAAAAAAAAAAATTGGGTGTGGTGGATGGTTTGGGTTGTGTTGTTGTTTCTGTTTTGGTGTATGTTTAGTGCTTTTTTGTTTATCTTGTTTTGTGTTATGTTTTGTTGTGCTTTGGTGGTTCAGTTGAGTTTTATTGGTTGTTTTTATATTTTGTTAATATTTTTTAGTGTGCTATGAATGTGCTGTTGTGGTTGTTATTTGGTAGTGGTGTTGTGTTGTTGAATATGGAGAATTACGAGGTTAGTGTTTTATTGTTAGTTTTTTTTTTGTATTATTACATTATCATTGTTAGTGTTTTATTGTTATATATATGTGTAGTAATATATACTATTATGTTTGTTTAGGATGATCCCGTGAGTTTGACGTGTAGAAGTAAGCTAACGTTGATTAAAGAGATTAGAAAAAAAATTAGGAACACTTTTAGGGAAGAATTATTTAGGAAAACGTGTTTTGGTTGGTTGTTAGATTTAGATGATTCTCAAGAGAATTGTGTATTAATACATTTTATGAGTTGTCGGCAAGTTGAGAGGTACTGAAGACAAGTTGTGTTACTCTTTAACTTTACTTGTAAATGGTCATTACATAGAATTGGGGGGAGGGTTTGCTCATTAGGGGTTAAGGCTTTGGTCGGGAATTTAGTGATCGCTATGATGTGGGGCCTTATTTCCATTTAGGAGATAGTTTTGGACTCAGATAAAGACTGTGTGGGCATGTCAAAATGGTTCAAATATTGTTAGTTTTTTTTAATGTGTGAGAGTTTGATAACACTGCATGACGGGTTGCCTGTTGATGTTGCCGTTACTGTTTGCTTTTTGTATTATTAGGTAGTCAGCTATGCACCTAATATCCAGTTTTGTGTTTGTAGGCTAATAGTATGATAAAAAATGGAAACTTGGGAAATTTATCCTTGGGGTACGTTGGGTTTTTTTTTGGCTCAATTGTTTTAAAAAAACATTAAAAATAAAAAAACCAAAAAAAAAAATCAAAAACAAAAAAAATAAAAAAAAATAAAAGAAAATACTTTAAAACAACAAGTTAGAAATGCGAAAGTTGTTACGTGCCGGAAAAATTTGTAATGCGGCCACCACAATCGTTCCTATTCACCGTGTGCTAGTATACATTGTCGGCGTTTACACTGGCCTTTAAGGTATGTCGTTTTTTTACATTTGTAATTTGTATGTGTATTGTATATTGTTAAGAATGTAAAGAAATTATCTCTTTTTTGAGGTGGATATTGGGCGTATCAACGTAGCCGCCCTTTAGATATCTATGCACTAAACAAATGTTATCCAAGTTTTAGTTACGTGGCTTAGAGTTTACGATTTCCAACGAAAATTTCTTCACTATTTTTTTTTTGATGTGAGTTTCATTATAACTTTATGGTGGTAGTTTATTTTTGGATCTACCATTTTAATGTTTATTGGGATTAGGTTTGTTAATGTTGAGTTTTTGTCCTTTTTATATTTTAGCGTGCTCGACCTAAATAGGAAGATTGAGGACCAGATGCCCTTTGAGGCTTAGGACAGAGTGGTGGGTGTAGTCGAGAATTTTTTGATGGTCGTAATCATGATGACAATCGATACGACGCATGTAAAATTACCAAGTCGATTGATGTTCCAAAAAACGTTGATACAAGTTATGATGAATTGATTATTTCTATTAAGGAGTTGAGAAAAGAATGGAAGTCCACGAAAAGTTCGCTGGAAGAAAGAGTATAAGTTTTATCAGGTGTAAACTGTCTAGTTCTTATTTGTGAGGTTAATATATAACGAATTTTCAGTTGATAATTAATTGTTTAAATATTTAATGCAGGGACAATCACAACCAAAACTGATGGAAGTTCCTGAACACTATGGGTTATCCGACTTTGATTTTAGCTTTCTTCAAAACACGGAGGTATTTATATTATGAATTATATCCTTCATTTGTTAATTTAAAACATAACTCAAATATATTGTTCTAGTATTTAGGGGGTTGCAACAGGATGGCCTAAAACTTAACGATTGCAGTCACATGTAGTTTTTTTCGAAATGGACAATGGAACCAAACGTTATCCGAAGAGTTTGAGGAGCCAATCTCGTTCTCGGCAATCATACTTCTATCACAGGCACTCCTAAAAATTGTGGACCATTATGCAATACAAGGAATTTGGCCCCATGGTATTTCTACAATCAGGGCGTTCTCCTCAAAGTGATTCCCGCCTTCTTATTCATTTTGTGACCCCTCTGTCACAACAGGGATGTGCCCATTGGTCTTCTACAATAAGGGCTGGTCACTCACAAAAAATCATGATGTTTTGTGTTGTCAATAGGTGTTAATCCAATAATATTCTTGATTGAAGGTTGTATTATTAATAGTTATACTATGATGTTTATACTAATAACATGAAATTTTTTTATGCTTTTAGGAGAAATGCCTCGAGGTATAGATAGTGACTTTCCAAGCATATCAGCTTGAGCCATTCACTTGTTATGCCAACAACTACGGCGCACCTAAGAAGGGGACTAATAATACTAGAAATAAGACGAGGGTGCGACATTTGTTTCCAAGCTCTTTAATATTGAAATGTAGGCGGGTATTGTTAAATTTCACAGTGGGAAGATTTTGGTTTATATGGGGTACACATGATTTTTAAAAACCGAACTGGCTCTACATTTCATTACATAGTTGGGACACTAATATGGTAATTTGTAAGAGTATATTGGATATAATGACGTAAAGTTAAAATGTTATAATTATATTTTTTTAATCTGGTTTGTGTTGGTTGTTCCGAAAACAGTATGTTGAATGTATGGACCTTTCTTGGGGTCGCCAAATACCAAGTATTTTTTCGATTGCGGTATTAAAGGATTTGTAGTTATTTGAGGAACGTTTTGGCGAGAACCTAGTTTCATTAGTGTGTAAGGGACGGTAATAATACGCAAGAATAATAATCTAAACGTTTTCTTGGTTGTCGTAGGATGTAGTTTTTTATAATTGTATATAAAAAACTAAATTATTATGTTTTTATTTATAACAAGAAAATGATTGTATTTGTTTTTTATTTTTATTCAGCATATTAACTTTTTGGATTGGAGTTGATGATTAGAGTAGGGCCACTGGTGCTCGTTATAACAGTTGCCAAAAAGGACTTCACCATGATAGACGAAGTCAATAAGTTCGTGATTGAGGACCGATTTTCATTTATGAGAAATGTTGGTTGGAAGTCGCGTCCTACCTTCATGGGATGTGTAGATATTGTAAGTATTTGTGGCTCTAAATAAAATGGAGTATTTACATAATTTAAGAATATTGAATTAATTGGAATTATTTTTAGGTCTATATTGCCCATAATTTCATGGATGTGATCTTGGGTAACAGGATTTACTAAATTTACGGTGGTCCACAATTCATGTAATCGACTCTTTGAATAACCCACATCGAAAGAAACAGTTAATGGATCATATATCGAAATGGACCAATGTGTTGAATGTCCTTTTGGAAAAAGCTGGGCACTTTGAAAGGATAGGGCGTCAACCATACAATTTTGAGTTAGTATACAATGATGGTTTGGAGTTCACGAGCCCACAACAAGGAAACAGTTCGGATTGTGGAGTTGTTACGTGTTGGGTGATAGAATGACATTTTATGGCTCGTGGCGCAGTATTATATAAAGTTGTTCCTAAATTTTTTTCAGCGAATTTAGAGTTCAAATGTGCTTAGGTTGTACAATGTACTTTGTGAGGGATACTCAAGAATGTGGCTTTGATTAGTTAAGGGTTTATTAATAATTTATGAACTGAAGATTATAAATGCATTATTGCTTTGTATTTAACATTTAACTTCGTTAATTGTAACGAGTTAATCTTCAGACGTTGAGTAGTTGAATAAATAGGACAATATAACATTTAGGCATAGACGTCAACAAGCATTACACGTCTGGTAAATGGTCTTGTAAATCTCTCAATTATCATAAAAAAATACATAATTTTAATAAAACGTTACATAATATAAAAAGATCACACATACATATAATAAATAATTAAAGGTATATGTAGGCTTAACATGTTACCTCCCAAAGTACAGTATCTTACGAAACCTTACAAAGTTTCTCTTTCGTTATGTTCATGGTAATGCTTGATGGTTTTGGAGAAATAAACTAATAATACTTTTGCAATGTTATCAAAGCAGATCCTATAGTAATATCTTTACTAACACCATTCACCAATGACGTTGTGATGTACTGTTACAGGTATCTTGTTCCAGAGGTTCTTTATTAGTATACAGTGAGATACGCCAAGCAAGGTCGGTAACAAGATTGACAATTGCAACAACTTGGTCAAGTTTTCCCTTTTTTTTGAAATTTCTTACAATGTCTCCCAAAACTCAAGTTCATTGCCAAATTAGCAATAATATAGTTTGTGCTACTAACCCAAGCCCCACCTATTAAAATTCATCTATCTACTAGTTTTTTGCATAATATATTATTGTGTCGACATTTTATAGGCCCCGTTCCGAATCACAGATGAAAAATTTTTCTTTAGAGTCCTTGGCTTGATGAACTATAAAGCAGGAAGCAGGTTTTATCTCTAATGGATTTGGAAATACACTCGATCTCGGTGTGTCTGGCTTAGAACTAGTTCATAAGGAGCGGGTATTATCTCCTGCTGTTTTGGGGGTTGCAGGGAATTGGTTCAAAGTCTTTTGTGATAGAACGACGGGGTGCATCATGGAGTTAAATGTAGATCCAAAATCATCTTTATCAAGATCAGTCCATGGTTCATTATCGTTCTATTGAAATTGGTTTTCATTTGAGTGAGTATGAATTAGTAGTTATTGCTTTAAGGTAGTACTTATAAGGGAAAAGTTGGTCAAAATTTCAAATCATTGAAATGATGACGAGTATATAAATATATGACTAAATATTTTAAGCGACTTATGATAAAGACTTGACAAGTTTCTTGTAAATGTCAAGGAGTGAACCAAACACTTACATATATCATCTCAATATTCGAAGCGACTTATGACAGTTTTTTGTAGTTCAATGAGTTGTCAAATGACAAGTCAACTGCCACTTAAATATATCACTCATTATTTCGAGCGATTATGTCAGTTTTTGTTCAGAGTTTGTCACAATGACAAGTCAATGACAACTTAAATCAATTACTCAATATTTCGGGACTTATGACAGTTTTTGTTGCATGAGTTGAAAATGAAAGTCACTATGACACTAATTATATCACTCTCAATATTTCGAGCGCGACTTATGACAATTTTGTTTTGTTTAATGTAGAAAAGTCACTTTAATATATCTCTCAATATTTTCAGCGACTTACTCAATATTTTTGAGCAACTTTGGGGACAGTTTTTGTTTCTCTTACGTTGGACATGTCACTGGAAATATTATCAATACAATATTTTCAAGTGAATTTATGTCATTTATTTTTTGTTTCTAATGAAACGAGTTGACATACACATTGTTGAATTAATAATACACTTGTTAGCTTGGAAAACCTATATGTTACACTGATTGCTTTCACATTTCTATTTAACCATATTTTGTAACTAATCAACCATAATAATTTAATCTCTACACAAAAATGAATTCAATGGTCAAAGTCTTTAGATTCGTTTAATAAATCTTACTGGATAAAACGAAAACACGGAATGCGAGGCTGCTTTTTGTATGATGATTGTCATACGCAAAGTTACCGAATGCTTAGAAGATAATTTAATATGGAAAAGTATGATGATAGAAATATATATCGGTTTAGCTCTCCATTCATTTGATAGTAGGATGGAAATACAGACAACGAAGAGGTATAAATTTTTTGTTGACTGGCTTGTTGATGTGTTGAATATCACATTTGTATGTTTGTCAATCTAAAAAACAAAAGAAACTATTCACATTTTATGTAACCAGAATCAATATTATGTGTTTACAGTTGTTTGGAACACATGCCTTTTGAAAACATGGAGATTTTGGGTCATAATATGAAAGGAAAACACATCCATTTTTTAATTACCAATCATCACGATACGTAATATTATACAAATGATGACCATTTGTGCAATTCGATATAATGCTAAAAGCAATGAATTTGTTCATAAAAATGACCCTAATTTCACAAAACCAGAATCTTCATTTGCGTTCGGAAAATATAACAAAAATGAAAATGAACAAAATGATTGCTTTGATGGTGTATTTTGTATTTTAATTTGTGTATTTTTTTTATGACTATTGTTTGTAATGTGATTTGTATTTTAATTTAAATGAATGAAATTAATTTAACCCTAAAATAATTGTACAAATAAGGCATTCAATGACATGTTGTATAATAAAGTCAGTAGTTCGGTCACAATATATAAACAACATTGTCTGGGTCTTCTTTAAATTCAACACCAACATTAAATTGTTTCATACACAAATATTAAATATCAAACACGTGCCTTCAAAGTGCTACTGACACCATTATGGAAGGTTCACTCACCCCGCCTGGACGAGATTTGTTTGATGGTATGGTTGCACATAGATCCGGTAGAGGTTAGAAAGATTTTCTACATCCAAATGAAGTTAATCTTAACCACCTGTTTTAGGTTATCGATGAAAATAATTCGGCAAACGTTTCTTTTATCAAGAAACCAAGTTGTAGCTTTGGATTCAGGGATTCATACAAATTGGTGATGCTAACAAGATAACGAATTGTACTTAAGTATACTCTAAACATCAACATAACCGATTTCATGTGTACGTTTCTCGCGGTGGAGTTATCCCACTTGTCGCGGTTCCCGACATGTCAATATATGAGGGTAACAAACGGTCTAATCAAGAAGACTCTTCTTGTTATAAATAAAATTATCTTTTTCTAGTTATCTAACTAGTTCCTCTTTTATGATTGTGTTTATTGTATTATGATTGTTCACATTCTTGTATTATACTTGCAGACTTTGAAATGACTTATCAATTCTGACAACGACAGGACTTGATAACTATTGCTTCAATTTTTATTTAGTTTAATATTAAATGCTGTACCAGTATGTGTTTCCATAGTTTATTATTCTTATTCAATCTTCTTCTTTCAACGGATGTCGACTATTACTAATTACTACTTTTCTTGTTCGATGTAAACCACCACGGCGAATTTAAAATTAACACACCTACCTATCTACGATGGTTCAGTAGCTAAATATTATGTCTCAGCAAATGACTTTGAAGATATGGCTAGTTATCTTTACCTAAATAATCACTTCTAACTCGCTTTTAATACTATTATCATTAAAATTGTTGCCATCAACCACTCGTTATCAGGTCTTAAAGCAATTAAGAAATGAGTATGGATTCTAATGTTATGTACGACCATTGCAACAAGTTGATGACAATGCTCCAAGATTGACGCTGCTATCATCACCAATAGATTTAAGCACGGTGTTGATTCCCAAACGGATGGGTTAATGGAAAAATCTTTCTGAAGGTATCTTTTATGAAGAAACATATTAAAACTAAAAGAGGTCACTATATCTACATCAAATGAGAAACCAATACAAGGTTCAATTAATTGAAAGTACTTGGTAAACCTTTCTAAAACACTTTTACGCATAACATTTTCAATTTCATTGTTTTAATTAATGGGCCAATTGGGTGATCGGTGATAGTAGAAACCCGGTTCTATGTCAATGGTGGACATAATGAACTTCTCCATTCCAAGATGAAACTACAGAGACGAAAAATACTTGTTTAATATTTCTTGGTAAAAAAAATATTAATTTCTAGCTTTATTCATACAATTACCAATAATGCAATTTCAATCACAGCTAACTAAGAAAACAACTACGTATGATGTGATGTTTGCATACTTATCTTCAGCAGAGGAAAATTAGAAATTTATCATTGACCACGTCGGTGTAAAATTTTATTTTTTGTACCCAAAACTCTATTTATACCAAAGAAGACTTAGCACAACTGATGAATCATGTCATAACTAACTACACAAGTGACAGTGAAGAGGAAAGAAAGGAGGTTACACAAAATGATTACACGTATGATCAAATGATTGAATGGGCGGAACAAGAACACTTTGAAGACGAGGAAACTAAAGAAGCTCACTATCATACACAAATATGTAAGCCTCGTATGTACAAGTTATGATTATGCATGATGTATCACATACGGTTTAAGCATGTTTTTTCCTATGTTTCTCAATAGTTCTAGTCGTTTTTTTAAATAATCCTTATTTCTCAATACTTCCAGTGGTTTCCCCATGTGATCTCTGCACTACTAACTTACTGACATTGACAAGACAACTTATTGACAATGTCGTTTATCACTTAAAAATTTAAGCGATATCTGACATGATTTGATAAGTCATTTGGATTTTTCAGCCATTTATATGACAAAGACATGATAACAACCACCACCTATACATTTTCCATAATATCAACTAGCATAGCATTCATAATCAACTTAATCTCTCTCACTCAAACTTCTTTAATCATTAATAACCTTTATGACTATTCTGCAATTCATGATGCAGTCAAACACTCTTTACAAATTTATAATAGAACTACAAGCTGAAGTCACACTTGCGAATAAGTTGTCGTGCGAATTGACTCGTGTTGTGAGGAAAATGGTATTCCCGCTGAAATTCCATTCTCGGCGGTGTTGCATGTATGACATTAAGAGTCTTAATACACTATGGTTTTCTTGCTTTGCTAAAAAATTTGAGTTAGTTTATACGTATCACACACAACTTGAGGACTACAAAGAGAAGATTTTGTTGAGACAGCATTGTTGAAAAGCAAAAATTTGCATCGAAATTACAGGGCAATATAGAATCTAAAACACATGTAGCTTTAAATACTAGTACTATGCAAACCATGTTTGTAGTGTTTCGTTGTCTTTTTTTATGTTTTCATTTCCTAAAGGAATAAGGTTGAAGTCTACAAAGTTTATTATTGGTTTTCTTATCTTTAATTTTATAATTGAATGATTATGTCCAATTTAGTAAGTAATCAATGGAAATTTTTGTTATGGTCGTAACTTTTTTTTATTAATTATGACTAATATTCATATTTTTTTTTACTGCAGATGATAAGACTAGACAAGGACAAATTTGTTTATCGCTTAAACATTAAGGTTCTGAGGTCGTGTTGAGTTGAATTTGTGACATGATTTGGCAAGTCAATTGCTTATTTTAATCTGCAATGATAAGACTATTCAATTGGAATTGCTTGTTTATCTCTCAAATTTAAACACTCTCTGACTTGAAGTGACATTCAACTCCATAAATATCAGATATATATAGAACATAAATAGGGTTCCTTGTTTTCATAAACAAAAATTTGCCATTATTTTTCTACATTTTTATATATGTATATAACGAATGTCGTTTTTGTGATTAAATGACTCACTGAAACTACAAGAAGGAATGTACTGGAAGAAGATATTTTGGAAAGAACAATTTTTTGCCTTGACTGATCGCTTTGATGAATAGGTTTAAGGATAGTAGGGTTGAAATTAAACAATTGATAGTTTTTGCACGATTCACCCACTTGTCGACTATGGACAAGTAAGCCCTAGGTTGCATGTGGGTGCGGACCATGCAAAAAATGTGTATCTTGAAAGCGTCACTGGATGATGTTGCTAAAATGATGGAAGAAAAACGCTCAAATTGATGGCAACTACAAAGACATGTAAACGATTATTGTTAACATTCAGTTTGCTAACCATGTATGTTTCCAAATCGTCTAAATAAGGTTGGCCATGTACTTTTGTGCATATGGTGTTTCTTATGTTGTATTGCATTCTAAATTGATAATGGTTAACTTTTTGAGTTTTTAATTAGAAATTTTCAAGTATACAATATTGAATTCATTTACAATTTAAGACAAACAAAAAAAAAACAAAAAAACAAAATCACAAGTGCTGCACACTTTTGAAAACTCATATCGTTATTCATAATAACTTTATTTTCAATCCATTTTTTGTTCTACGTATAGCGGCATCAAAGACACTCACAATTACCGTAAAAAAAACCAATTATATAAAAAATATACAGTTTAATAACATTCAAGAAACATTACAACATATTCAACTTTCAAGACATTAACCCTAACAACCAAACCTTAACCCTAAAAAAAACATTTATACAACCCTAACCCAAATCTTAACCCTAAAAAAAAAGTTCACTTTAAAAAAGCACTTCTTATTTATTTTGAGCGGTTTTATGTGAAACTAGGCCACGATAGTAATGGTCGCTCGTATTAAAACATTTCGCTCAAAAAGGCTTGAGCCGTATACTTTTTTTTTATAAAATTGATTCAAGACAGACACTTGTTAATTCAGCTCAAAATTTTAAATACCAGTGATTGGGAGCCATGAGAGTATTCTGAAAGCCACGCCCCTCCGTTGGCGTAAAAAGCCGGCTGACTCATTCATTTGACACCTCTTTAGTGAACAAGAATAAACTGCATGTGGATTAATTTAAAATAATGTTTCATTAATATTAGACGTACTAATATGATTTATTAATGTAACATAGATGTTTAGATATGATTTATTGTTTACATTCAATAATCATGATTATGGTTTAACTAGCGTTTTAGCCGTACAATAGCAACGTACTTTCTTAAATGTTTCGTTTTGGTACGTGAGCTTTTTTTGTTCCACTTAATGTAACGAACTTTCAAGTTTTGTGTTAATTTGCACCAACCTTGACTGGCAACCGGGAAAAAAGTTATAAACCGGAAAAAAGCCTACGTGGCATGTTTAATACTTTTCTAATGTTCCGTTTCGGTACGTGAACTTTTTTCTAATGTTCCGTTTTGGTACGTAAACTATTTTATACTCACGTTTTTATACACATTTGTGTACACGATTTTATGCACACATTTTACACATATAAAATGTGTGTATAAAAACATGTGTATAAAAATGTTTATAAAAACATGTATGTAAAAATATGTATAAAATGTGCATATAAACGTGTATAAAAATATGTCTATAAAAATGCATGTATAAAAATGTATTTATAAAATGTGTGTATAAAATTGTGTGTATAAAAATGTGTATAAAAATGTGTGTATAAAAACGTGTATAAAAATGTGTATATAAAAACATGTATAAAAATATGTGTATAAAAATATGCGTATAAAAATGTGTGTAAAAATATGTGTATAAAAACGTGTGTATAAAAATATGTGTATACAAATATGTATTTAAAAATATGTGTATAAGAACGGTAAAAAATGTGTGTATAAAAATGCGTGTACAAAAACGTGTATGTAAAAACGTGTATAAATTTAAAAATAATTAGAAAAAAAATAAACAATCGTTAATATAAAGGACTAACGTTGCAAACGGTCGTTAAGTGGAACAAAAATATAGCTGATTCCGGTAAAACAAGTTTGATGGTGCAAATTAACACAAAACTTGAAAGTTCTTTACATTAAGTAGAACAAAAAAAGTTCACGTACCAAAACGAAACATTAAAGAAAGTACGTTGCTATTGTACAGCTAAAACCCTAACTAATACAATAGTCACGTATCTTTACTACTTATAAAACATGTATGGCACGTTTTAGAAACTTAATTGTGCTTGTGATTTGCTTAGTTTATCCCTCTTAATACACTTTAATCTTTTGAAATATTTGAATTGAAAACAAAAACCACGGTTTGAAATACTTTGAATCACACGTTTGATGTATTTAAAATGGAGACAATGATAAATTAGAAACACACGGTTGAATTTTTAC
>BQNB010113676.1:0-21893 GCA_026074375.1 Tanacetum coccineum
AAAAATTCCCGTAAAAAAATTTACAAAACCGTCCCAAAAAAAGAAAATATTCGGGAAAAAATTAGGCCGTCCCAACGCAATTTTTTTTCCCCGAATCACACAAAAAAAGAAAATATTAAAAATTAGCCCCGCCATAACGCTCGCCCAAAAAAAACCGCCGAAACGTAAAAAAAAATTTATTCTCGAAAAAATTAGGTCCGCCGCAACGCGCAGGTTCTTTTCCTTGTATATATCAAAAGGCGCATAAAACAACGTCGTTTTATGTGTCGCTACAGTACCGCTACAGTACCCGGCCCATTAAGCTCCCAGTTTGGGCCGGCCTTTTTTTTTTAATTAGTTAATATAAAAAAAAATTGCTCGGCACAAAATAGGAAAAAAATACATATTGATTTATTCAGATAAAAAAATACCCGTGACACGAGGCCCAACACATAAGCCCATATAAAAAAAACTATTAAACATGAGACCGAAAAAATAAACCCAATATAAAAAAAATTGCCCAGGCACAAAATAAGAAAAAAATTACAAAAATACCCGCGACATGAGGCCCAACACATAAGCCCATATAAAAAAAACTATTAAACATGAGACCGAAAAAATAAACCCAATATAAAAAAATTGCTCGGCACAAAATAAAAAAAAAAATTACAAAAATACTGATTTAATCAAATCAAAAAATACCCGCGACATGAGGCCCTACACATAAGCCCATATAAAAAAACTATTAAACATAGAGGCCCAGCCACAACGC
Source organism: Tanacetum coccineum (assembly GCA_026074375.1). NCBI lineage: Eukaryota > Viridiplantae > Streptophyta > Magnoliopsida > Asterales > Asteraceae > Tanacetum > Tanacetum coccineum. The sequence goes on from BQNB010113676.1 coordinate 752, forward strand.
GCGGTCTATTTTGCTTGATAAAAAAAGCCAGAAAATAAAATTAAAAAACAAAAACAAAACAAAAAAACCTAAAAAAAAGATAATTGTCGACACCAATTTAAAAAAAACCGTCCCGCACTAACGAAAACATACCCGGCCCGCAACAACGCGCGGATACTTTTGCTTGTTTTCATATAAATACTCAACAAAAGTAACAAAACCTGATTATCCTCAACATTGACGTGAAGTTCGTGTCCACAGTAAGTCGAATACTCATAATGGTCAAGATACATTTACAATCCATGGTTTTAAAAATTGGAATTAAGGGGAAATATTGCTCATTTATGAAACATATGGGAGATGGACCGAATTCTCAACATAACAATGCTGTAAGGTTTTGTGATACTTTGTTGGATCAGCCACGACAAGGTGATGCAAAGAGAATGTGAAGATCAAATTGAGCAAAACAGGCTAAGGGTGAAAACATCAATAGATATTGTTCGTTTTCTTTCGTTTCAAGGGATTGCTTTTAGAGGTCTTAGATAGTTATTATTTATCAAATATATAATAATTATTTTATAAATAATAATATATAATTATAAAATATATTCTATAAAAACAATACTGATATAAAAAACCGTATATTTTTAATTACCAAGGTGTCCGGGCGAATGTCGCCGGGAAAGATTTTATTAAAAAAAAGATACAGTTTTAATCATATATTAAAAACTGTGGTAATTTATAATAATATAAACATTTTTATAAAAGGTATCCGGTGCGACATGTCGCCCGGAAAAGTTTTATTAAAAAAAAATATATAGTTTTAAATATATTAAACAACTGGTGATTTTAATATTAAAACCTATCCGGGCGACATGTCGCCCGGATAGTTTAATACACGTAAATTAACACTAATCCAACCATTAAACATTCACGTGAATTTTTTTTTAATAATAACTTTCCAGGCGATGTCGCCCGGAAAGATGAGCGGGAAAAAAATTTGCGCCAAGATTTTCGATGATGTTTTGGGTCAAATTTTCTATCCAATCTTATCGGGCGACATGTCGGCCCGGGAAACTTCTTCGGAACTTTGACTAAAATAAGTCATATCAGAATTGTGCCCGTCGGGAACAGACTTTTTGTCGTTTAGTGGGTTTTCCCGGGCGACAAATGTCGCCCGGGAAAACTTCGTCACCTGTTCTACTTTTTCTTGTAGTGTGAGTTACTTAAGTACACATGTTCATACAACAAAGAAGTTGAAAATTGTGTATCCAAAAAATGCAAAGTACACTTCACCTGAGACTCAAAAAGAGATTTTGTCTCTAATAGCTGAGAAAGTGCGAAAAAAGACAGTTCAAGATATCGGAGATTCTAAATTTTGTATACTTGTGGACGAATCAAGTGATGAAAGTAAGAAAGAACAAATGGCCATTGTTCTTCGGTTCGTTGATACTAAAGGGTGCATACAAGAGAGGTTTTTTTGATCTTGTACATGTGAAGGATACATCATCTGCCACTTTATATTCTTCAATTTGTGGAACCCTATCTTCTTATCATCTTACCATTGAGAATATCCTTGGACAAGGGTATGATGGAGCCAGTAATATGCGAGGTGAATGGAAGGGATTGCAAGCATTATTCCTTAAGAAATGTCCATGTGCTTATTATATACATTGCATGGCTCATCGATTACAACTTGCTTTGGTTGCATCATCTAGAGAGGTACGCTTCGTACATGAGTTTTTTTTTCAGATTTATCTTTTATTGTGAATGCTATTGGTGCTTCTTGCAAACGACATGATGAATTACAAGCTGCTGAAATAGCAAAAATGGTAGAAATTGGTGAACTTGAAACGGGTACAGGGGCTAATCAAATTGGTACTATAACACGCGCTGGAGATACTCGTTGGAGCTCACATCTAAATTCTATTAGTAGTCTTCTTCGAATGTACAATCCAGCTTGTACCGTTTTAGATAACATTAAAAGAAATGGGTCTAACTACAAAACCAAAGGTGATGCCAGTACGGCATTAAAAAGGATGACATCTTTTGAGTTTGTTTTCATCTTACATATGATGAAACAAGTCTTGGGGATCGCTGATGTTCTATGTCATGCTCTGCAAAAAAAAGTCTCTAAGACATTGTAAGTGCAATGACAATGGTATCCGGTACAAAAGAGTTGCTTGCAGATTTTAGAGATAACAAATGGAGTTATCTTCTTCAAATGGTCATCGAATTCTGCAATAAACATGAAATTGATATTCCTAATTTTGATGCTCCTTATTTTGAAGGGAGGGGAAGCAAGAAACGAGATCATATTACTAATGAACATCACTTCCATTTTGATATATTCAATGAAGCAATTGATTTTCAGTTACAAGAAATTGATTCAAGGTTTAATGAAAAAGTTGTCGAGCTTTTACAACTTACATCCACTTTAGATCCAAGAGATGGTTATAGATCTTTCAATGTGGATTCTACTTGCAAACTTGCAAGGAAATACTACTTCCTTGATTTTACTGAACAAGATATAGAGGCCTTGGAATTTCAGTTGAAACACTTTGAAGTTGATGTCAATTATCATTCACTTTTACAAAAAACATCATCACTTGCTAAACTATGTCAAGACTTAGCGGAGTCAGGAAAAGCAAGTCACTATTATCTTGTTGACAGATTGATCCGACTTGTGTTGACTCTCCCGGTGTCTACTGCAACTTCTGAACGTGCATTTTCAGCCATGAAAATTGTGAAAACAAGACTCCGAAATAAAATGGATGATGACTTCATTTCTGATAGTCTAGTTCTTTACATTGAGAAAGATATAGCTAAGGATTTTAGTTTAGATTCACTTTTAGATGATTTTAATGACGCGGATGAGCGCCGTGTGCAACTAAAGCGCTAAATGAGCAAATTTGTTGCAACAATTTTACATAGTTATATATTATGATGTTTTTTAGCATTTGCTAATGTCTTTTAAATATTTTTTGGCCCCCCCGAAACAAATTCCTGGCTACGCCCCTGATACTGTAATCAAGTTTTAAGAGCTTAATAATAATATAAAACCGAGAATCAAGTCACGCTTGTCCTTTATAAATTCAATGACCATGTACTTTCCTTAAAACACCATGCGTTTTTCCACACGAATGATAAAGCCAGTGTTTCAATCAAATCCAATATCTTAAGTTGAAATATTAGCGTTTAAAAGTGAATGGTCGTTGCCAAGAAACTATCAAATGCCTTTCTACTTTGGTAATGACCCGTTTTATTACACATTCAATCCGGATAGGTGTCATATATCAAAACGAACGTTTAGTTGTACGATGCACACTTTCATTCTCGATAGGTTTCATATATATGATGCACATTTTCTTTCTCAATAGGTGTCATATTTCAAAACGGGCGATTGAAAAGCAACTCTCAAAAATTGCTATGATTTCATACTGTAAGCACTCATTTTACGCTATTTGTTGGGTTTAATCTTGATGGGCTGTGTCCACAGGTCATGGTTCAGTGGGTATGGATCTCAGAAGTGGGGTTCTGCTCATTTAGCCTTTGACTTAAAATGAGTGGGTTTACATAAGTCTGTGTGTTTGACCGTGTATTTGCGGAGTCTATGGGGTTTGAATATTTTGCATGGCATGAGAATAGGCATAAAGGAGGACGTATGGGAATATGCAGCATGTTGTATTTGCTGTACTATTGTTTGTTAGTCTATAAATAGTAGATGTATTTCTCTGTAAGAGTCATCAGTTTTCCATATACAAATACACACAGAAAACTAAAACATGTGGCACCTGAGAGTCGCTAAACTTTATTGTTTTGTTCAGTTGTGAGTTTTCTATGTGAGCTGGACCAGGGAGTGAGGAAGGCTGATGCCAAACATTGTCTCAGAGCTGGAGTTCGATTAAAGGGCGGCGTTTGGAAGAGTCGGTTTAAAGAAGGGGTGTATTCCCTTCCGCGCACAGGGCAGAAAGCAAAGGGGGGCTTACCCAAGAAAAGAAAGGGGCCAATTGGACCCTATGCAAATCAGGTCGAGTAGAAGAAAGAGATAGCTACCAAACAGTTTTGTCGAATAGGTAGCAACAAGAAAGTCGAAAGCAGCTACTTTTGATCAGCGTGGGGGCTGACCAAAACGAATGCAGCAGAAAGATAGCTAGAATCTTTTGGAAAGGAAGGCAGTAGCCAGAAGACCGAGAAAGAAAGAAAGACAACAAGCAAGAAAGCATCAAGGTTGATCACTTGGTGATCAAAAGGAAAGAAAGTAGCAGCAAGAAGAATGAGAAAGAAAGAAAGAAAGAAAGTTTCGATGTGAGACCGAGAAGACCGAGGAGCCGCAAAAGACCGGGCGGCACCTAGCCACAGAAAGATTAGACCGACAACGGTGGAACGAGACCGAAGGCTCACCTGAGAAAGATTAGACCGAAGACCGAAAGAGATAACCGTGACAGGCGGGTTGTCTAGACCGAAGCTTTAATAGCTGAAGACCGAACTATTGAATCAAATGACCAAAGATTCACAGAAAGACCGAACAAAGTTGATCACATGTGGTGATCACAAGAAAGAAAGAAGAAGAATGAAAGCAGCAAGAGCAAGAGAATGAAAGACGGAGAATGAAAGCAGCAAGATCAAAAGACAGGAAGAAAAGATAGCAAGAGCAAGAGAAGCGAGAAAAAAGCGCCCATGTTCGTGTTTATGATCGTTAGGAGCCTGGGATGAACGTGAAAGGCATCAAGATTAAGGGGTGAATGTTGGGTTTAATCTTGATGGGCTGTGTCCACAGGTCATGGTTCAGTGGGTAGGATTCTCAGAAGTGGGTTGCTCCATTTAGCATTTGAATAAAATGACAGCTGGGGTTTAACAAGTCTGTGTGTTTGACCGTGTATTAGGAAGTCATGGGGTTGAATATTTTGCATGGGCATTAGAATAGGCATAAAGGAGGAGTGGGATAGCAAGCATGTGGTATTTGCTTTTATTTGTTTTGTTAAGTCTATAAATAGGTAGCATGTAATTTATTGTAAAGAGTCATCAGTTTTTCCATATAAAAATAACACAAGAAAACCCCACAGAAAACCCAAAACATGTGAGCACATGAGAGTCGCTAAATTTATGTTTTGGTCAGTTGTGAGTTTTCTGTGAGCATGACCGAGGGTGAGGAAGGCTGATTTCCAACACTATTAAGCTCCTCCTCAAAGACCGTACTACTTTGTAGCGCTTAAGATATACTGCTTTGTAGTGCATACATCGCAATTGCAATTTGCAACAAGTTCGATGCTATTCCATATATCGTAACAAAATCAGCATGCCACAAAAAAGATGACAGACTCTTGGAATAATTCCTCTTCTCGAGAGTATCGACATTTGCCTTTTTTCCTTTCTTTGCTAATCTGTAAAAGTAAATGAAACAATAGTTTAGTCAGAAATGGAACATGGTAAATAGTCGAATGATTTTTTCTATACACACAACGGATATTTAGCTAGCCGGATAAACAAAAACTAACCTGCATGGCTTCATACAGTCTCTGTTTTCTACGTGACATAGTTACCATGGCCCTGCTTTCATCATCCTTAATAAGCTGTTTCGGAGATGCATCATCCGCGTCATCTTCTTCACCACTCTTCTTAATCTCAGTAGTATCAGACGTCTTCTGCATCCCTTTCATTTCCGTTTTCAGTTCTTGATGCAACTGTTTTTCATCAATCGCCATCTGCATACAACAAAAATCTCATAAATTTAAGCAAACTTGGTGACAAATGAGTAGAAGAATACGACGCTGAAAAATATTTAAACAAATTTGTAAAACATATAACGAACCTTCCGTTTTCTTTCAGCAGCTTCTTTAGCTTCTGCCCTATCAATGATCGTCCATTTCCGCACCTGGCATTGGAAGGATTTCTTTTCTCGCAGCTGCTTGAAGCCTTTTAATGGTATCTGCATACTTGGGCACATACCCTTCTGCTTCATTGTCAACAAATGGAGACAGATGCGGTGGAAGAACTCTGGTTATTCAAAAAATGATACGTCAACATTTGGAAAAAAAGATTAAACTACTAGATCAACCGCAACAATAATAGAACTTACTTTCCAACCAAATAGTCCTCAGTTGGTAGTATGATTCTTGCATTTATGCAGTCAAACACCCATTGCGGCTGTATATAGTCTCTGGAAATAAACTCGTGACTTTGAGTCGGCCTATCAAAAATATACACATAATATAAAAGTATAAGATTCTTATAAATGATAACAATTGTTCCGATAAGATACAGAAACAATGGTGTCAAATTGCTACTGAATAATAGCCTTCTGTTATGTCGGTTATTTATCTTGTTTGTTTTTATCAGATATGAGAGCCGGGTGTTACGACATACCTGATAATCAATGTCCCGGTTAGATTCCTCAAATGGAGCTCCATCTCCTTCCCACGACACCACGCCACCGAAGGAGGTTATAACAAAAAGCAATGACTCCCGTCCCTTGGAACCTGAACAGCACAACATTCACTTTAAAGCAAAACGGAGAGGGCTAAAACGTGCAACTTATAACAAGACTAGAGAAGTAAAGGTATAGATAAACATTGATCCTACCTCACGACCCAAGAAGAACGTCTTGTTTTTGTTGGGATTTAAATACCTAGGTAACTAGTTTAGCCACGAGTACGCAGCGGATAGGACCTAGTAATAGCATATGGTTAACACAAAATAAAAGGTAAATAGAAACGCGTACCTTTTGATAATTTGATCAAGAAAACGAAACAAGCAATTAAAATAATTGCCTCTACGGTTGCTCACACAATCACGTCAACCGAACACGTTAAGCTATGCTAGGCTTAACTTCACTAACTAACAACCTTTGTTTTATATCCCGATTACCACGCAAACCCTTGACTTGTAACCGAATAATCCAAGAACCGAATTAGGGTTTATAAACCCTAATCCAACCGAAAAGCTTGTAACCGAATAAAGCAAAAACAAAACCAAGCAGAGTCTGCACATAAATAGATGCATGCGTAAGTACGAGTAGTTAGAAGAATAACAAAGCAAAATGCGGTCACAGAAACAGTACAAAACTCAAAATGAAAGTATGAAAATTTGATCAACGAACCTCATAGAACTCCAAGAAGGTAAGCATAATCTTGTAATCAACGTCTTGAGGCATCACTTGCTGGAGTGCATGAGGAGTCAACCATGTAACTTTTTGACCGTCAACCTGAGCCTGAAGTTGATTGGTAAATTAACACTAGGTGAAATAGCACAAACAGAAAAATCACGCAGATATGTCAAGACCAACTTACCTGGTAATATATTGACAAATATAAAAGCCTTTCTTAGTTTATGCGTCCGAGAGCAAACTTTCCTACACACAAAAACGTAGTACCACTCTCGGTAACCCACACCGAAACAAACTAAACCTTTGTTTCTGATTCTACCGAAACAAAACCTTCCTTTGTTTCTGATTCTTATTCGTTGTTGTTGTTCCCTTGTGTCGTCCCGACACATTTTCCACACTCTTTCCTTGAGTACTCCTTTATCTTTGTCACACGTATACGTTTCAATCTTTTCCACAACAACGTTCCTCGCGTTATACCCCGCGTTTTCTTCTACTCTGTGTCTTGTTTTAACCCGGTTTCACAAAGTTTCCTTCCCACTCGTTTTATAACCAAACGAAGTGTACGTTCCTTTCCTGTGTTGCATTAACAGCAAATCACAAAAGAATCTTTAGCGCTTTCCTACTCTTGTTCCACGTTTCCTTGTCTACATCAAGAGTTTCCTTCCCTTTGTCGTCACTTTCAGTCTAACAAAGTTTTCTCCCGTTGCAACTTCCCGTTGGTTCTGATCATGCACTATCTTCTTCCAACGTCCTTGGTGTCTCTTCCCTTCTAAGTCTTTTGATCTTGTTGATCAAAAACTTGAATCAAACTTCTTGTAATCTTGGATCCCTAGGCTCTGATACCACTTTTGTACAGGTTTATATGATGATTTCCAGGATCGAATATACATACAAGATTGACAAGAATCTGATACGTATTATAAACAACATAAACTGTTACATTGTATATTTTAGACACGCTTTACAACAATACATGTACCGTGTATTTATAAGATTCCATGCGAACCATCATGTCTATTCGGTAAAGGTACAACCGAATCCATAACTAACTTTATAACTACCTTTAACCGCTAGTCGGTTACTAACTATCAAACGAACAAGTTCAGTCCCTTGGCTTTCGTTTGCTGTACTTTGAACCTTGTCTAACAAGACTTTTACAATTACGGTCCAACAAACACGACAAAAAAGAGTTTACATTATACGAACTTCCTTTATAACATATTTTTTTACATCTTTAAGCCATGTATTGGCAAATTTACAGATTATGCACATACGAGTACATCTCATTTTACCTACTGACTATAAAAATGATCTATTTTTCTGTAAATATTCATTCTTTTAGAGGGTGTTTGCTTTAGCTTATTTAGCGAGCTTTTGATTATATGTAACTGAAAAAGCTCACAAGCTCCCTTTTTTGGCTTAGAGATTATCAAGTTGACTGTATGGCTTATTTGAGATGATAAGCTCAACTTGCTAACCTCAGACGCCAAAAAAGGGCGGGCTCGCAAACTTTTTGAAAATAACATAAGCTCATATGCCCGCTAAATAAACTAACACAAACACCCCTCTAGTGCACGTAATCATCATCAACATAAAGACACAAATGCACATCCAGTAAACCGTAAAAATGAAGAACGAAAAATACCTGAACACTTTAAGAGGAACTTGAAGGTACTTAACAGCTTGAGACCTCGTAACATATCTAGCCGCATTACCTTCCTTCTTCTTCCCCTACAAAAACAATTAATTGAAATCAAATTAACAACATTTTTTTCATTTACAGAATAAAACATTAAACTAAGAGGGCATTCAGATAAGCTTATTTGAAAATAAGGGCTAATTTGAAATCAGAAAATCCGATATGTTCAATTTTTTTTGCTTATGAGCTTATCCACCTGAGCTAATATAAGCCGAACAAAAGTTGAGCTAGTGAGTTTATTAAACTTGTATCCACTTGGTCTTATGAACATAAATAAGCTATAAGCTCATTAGCAAAAAAAACTGAGCTTATAAGCTCATCAAAGTTGAATATGCTCCTAAGTTGAAAAAATCAGCCTAAAAACTAAGCTTACTGGCTTAGTCAAATCCCAACTACAAAAAATCTCATAATCCCAAGAAATAAGCTACTCACATGATCCTAAACAATTTTTTCACCACTTTACAGTAAAAAAACATCATTTTAAGTTCATAACAATAAAAAGTAACAAATTTGACTAAACATATATACTTCAAATAGTCATAAAAACATCAACTTGGCAACACATAATATCAAATTTACAGCATATGAACCAAAATGAGCAGGAAAAAAAACCATAATTAAACAAAAAGTTGAGCTACGGGTTAATTAAGTTTATAAGCTATAAGCTAAAGTTAATAAGCTCATAAGCCAAAAAAAAGTTGAGCTTGTGAATTTAGTAAACTTGTATCCACTTGAGCTTATAAAGTTATATAAGCCATAGGCTCATAAAATCTAAAAACTGAGCTTATTCTCAGGGGGTGTTTGTAACAGCTAATTTGATTGACTTACAGTTTATTGCGAGTTTAACAAGCTCATTTTTGGGCTTATGAGCTTAAGAATAAGGTATAAGTTCAAGGTCAAAAGCAAAAAAATACAGAGCTTATCAAAGTTGCAATAAGCTCAACGCATGAACTTAAACAGTCATAAAACACACACATTCAGTTCATAGCAAAAAAACGCATAAACTAAAAATTATCAAATTTACAGCATGTGAACCAAAATGAGCGAGGAAAAAAACCGTCAAAATTTACCACATAAGCTCAACATTTTTAGCTTATGAGCTTATAAACTTGAGTTGGTGAAGTTAAATAAACTATAAACTCAGAAAACCTGAGCTTATGAGCTAATAAAACATGTAATAAGCTCATAAGCCCATCAAATAAGCTAAAAACTAAACTTACAAGCTTTGTCAACCTCAGATAATCCCGTATTCACAAGAAATAAGCTAATTCAAACCACAGTAATGAGAAACTAATTTAACTAACTATTCATCAAACTTGTAATAAGCTCATGAGTCTAATTCAAACAAAGGCCATAAGACCAAGAAATAAGCTAATCCAAACACCCACTTAAGAAAAGCATCAAATTTCACAAGCAAACCCCAAAAGGGTATCCAAAAAACACAATCTTTTTTTGGAAATTCAAAAATAAAGATTCATTAATTAAAACACAGAAGCTCAACATTTTTGGCTTATGTTTTTATCAACTTGAGTGTGCGAAGTTAGATAAACTATAAACTCAGCTGATAAGCTCAAAAGCCATAAAAACTGACTTTATGAGCTAATAAAACATGTAATAAGCTCATAAGCCCATCAAATAAGCTAAAAAAAACCAAATAATCCCGTATTTACAAAAAATAAGCTAATTCAAACCACAGTAACAAGAAACTAATTTAACAAACTATTCATCAAATTAAAAGTTTGCAAAAAAAATGAGCTTATAAAACTTGTAATAAACTCATAAGTCTAATTCAAAAAAGCCCATGAGACCAAGAAATAAGCTAATCCAGACACCCACATAAAAAGCATCAAATTCACTGAAAATTATCCAAATTTCACAAAACCCCATAAGCTTATATGCCCATCAAATAAGCTAAAAACTAAACTTATCAGCTTTCTTAACCTCAGATAATCCCGTATTCACAAGAAAAAAGCTAATTCAAACCACAGTAATAAGAAGCTAATCTAACTAACTATTCATCAAATTAAAAGTTATAAAAAAAAACCGAGCTTATCAAACTTGTAATAAGCTCATAAGTCTAATTCAAAAAAGCCCATAAGACCAAGAAATAAGCTAATCCATACACCCACTTAAAAAAGCATCAAATTTCACAAGCAAAACCCAAAAGGGTATCCAAAAAACACAATCTTTAGTTGAAAATTCAAAAATCAAACTCAAAGAACATTTCAAGAACCCTAAATTTCAAGAACCCTAAAAGAGTCATCAATTCACATAAAGATTGTTAGATTGATGATGACTTACAGCAGGTCTGTAATGTTTCGGCATGATGCTTGATTGATAATTTGGGGGCTGACTGTGTTGTTTGATAAACCCTAGTTTTTGGGTTTTGTTCTTGTGTTTGCAAATTATGTGACAAGGAGATCAAATTGGCCCCATTCTTTCCTTGTCCTCTAACCGAACAACATGCACATATGTGTGAGTGTGTAACTTTGTCATATAACTTGAGTTAACATCTTGCAATTTCATTCATTTTTCCTATACACACAAAAACACTTCTCTTGTGCTCTCTCTCTCTCTCTAAAACACACGGCACAAACACAAACACATACAAAACCATACATTTTTCACTTTCAATCATTTACATTTGAAGAATAGTTGAAGGCTTGATCATTTAAGATCATTCGGGTATAAAATAAACAACGTTTGGGTTGTTCTCGATCTTTGTTCATCTCTAAAAATCATTTTTCTTTGTAAGTCTTCAAATCCTCAAATAACTTGTACTTTTCTACTCTTCTTGATGCATAAACCTTTGTTGTACAACTTGTTTGTAAAAAGAATGATTTTGAAAATACATAAACCTTAAAAGGTTATAGTTGTGGTTCGAAAATTTTAAGAATAAATACAAGGAAATCATAGTTTCGTGATCGTGGTTATTTTTATGTAATAATACTTGTACTTTTGAGCTTATTGTATTCGGCTTATATTTGTGAGCTTATTTAAGAGCTTGTTTGATTATTTTGAGCTTATTTTAGCATATATATATACACGAATAAATAAGAAAAACATAAAGAAATATTTTCTTAAGCTTATTTCTTGTAACTTAAATTTAATATACTTATTTCTAGCTTATTTTTGGAAGGGTAAAACATTAAGCTTATTTGACTTAACCAATAAGCCCAAATAAGACTTAATGGGCCTTAAAAGCCCACGTCACCCAAGAGAGGGCCACGAACCCGAGCTTATTCATGAGCTTAAGGTTCGGCTTATTTTGTCTCGGCTTATTATGAGCTTGTGGTAGCTTATTGATGAACCTAGAACTCGTATGTTATCTTTTTAGTATATCAGACTTATTTATTTCGTACTTTGGCGTATTAAAGGCTTAGTGGGCCTAAAAGCCCAATAAGAGATTTAGTGACTCGTTAGACTTGTTTTAAATGGAAAACGATTGTATAGAGTTTGTAAAATGTAAATTGTGAATTGGAAGTGGTTTGAAAGTGATTTTTGTTAAAGTCCACGACTTTGGAAAACTGAGTAAACACGAACGGGTCATGCCGAAATCTTGTAAAAATCTTATACTTAGAAATTATTTAGAAAACACAAATAATAAAATGTTTTAACTGAATTTCTTAACGACTTGAAAATATCAAATTATAAATAACAAGTTTATTTATACGTTAATAATAATATAATATTTATATATTTAAATGTAAGAAAAAAAGGGTAAAATCCATAAATGCTTAACGTACTTATCAAAATAACTCATTCTACATACTATACTTTTTTTTATTGTTATTCTTCTTACTAATCTTTGTATTTCTTTTCGGTATACATAAATAAAATGGTTTCTTAAGGGTACTTGAGACATTTCTCACATCTTTATCTTCTACCTCCATTAATAACCTATTTCCGACGAGTCATCGAACCACCTAGAAAACACTCTGTTAACGCATGATATGGAGGAGGTGTAATGGTTTTCACGAGTGGTGGTGGTGGTGCCAACACCTCCATTGCGTCCATCCTAATATCAAAATGATTAAACATTGATCAAATGGGTCTAATTTGTCATCATTTCTTATTTGATTTCCTATTAGCTAATTATATCTTCTATCTGTGACTTTGTTAATAAGATCTAGGGGAGATTAATAAAGGCTTGTTAATTAATGATACATCTACGTGGATTTAAGCCACTATACCAGAATAAGAAAAATATATACACGCGAGAAAGGTGTCAAGTAGATGTCACTTCTAAAAGAAGCAAGGTGTTTCATCAAAGCTCAAAAGACGCATACAGTCAGGGGGCAAGTAGCTAGTGAAAGTATTTATAGATCATATGTGAAGAATCGCAATGGAGATAAGACACACACTCGTGCTACTTCAAATGAAGGTCGTTATATAATCCAGAATTCTGATGTTTTTTTATTCATTTTGGCGTTCTGCTAACTATAACTGATTCCATTATCGTGGTTGTCCTTCTTTTGCATGTGGTTTTTTGTTTTAAACTTGGAGAAGAAGGGCATTTAAGTCATTTCAAATGAGAGAGATGTATTTAATTAACATAATGAAACGAAATACAAAGTTTAATAAGAAGAACAACAATAAAAAAAGTATAGTATGTAGAATGAGTTATTTTTATAAGTACATTAAGCATTTATGGATTTTACCCTACTGATACCATAAAATCCGTTCAAAAATCCGGCACCATTAAAAATCGGTACGGTAGCAAAACGAAAAATCACGATTTTAGTACCCGATTATATAGAATTAAAGAGTGTAATGCCACAAACAACAAAAGCTGTGTTATTCCCACATGAATCATGCATGAGAAGGAGCTGGCCGTTCAGATAGCGTTTCAAGGTGATGATCATTCATCAGTTCTTTTAAAAATACATAAAATACTTTTACTTGTGTGTTTTTGATATATATAGGTTTACATCTTTGCATGGATGTCATAAAACACGGTACTCCATATTATAGCAGTTTCATATACAACGTTAACAAACAGATAATAGTTTTACAATTTTTCTGTTAACTATAAAATTTGGGATAAGAATAGTTTTAGTGGCCTACCAATACAATACTAGTGTTTTAACAATCATTGGTTCTTCATTTCCTTGGCTTGGTTCACTGTCAGATAGTGATTGTAGTTGCTCGGTTAATTGGTAACAAGTTATGGAGGATCAAGTTTTTTATTTATATATGATTTTTGGTGCAAGTTTTGTATTCAGAACAAGAGACTTCATACATAACATGAAAGTGATATTCATGTTCTAATTTAATATACGGTACTCGTTATCGGTACCGGTATACCTTTCGATTTCGAGATCAGGACTACATATTTTAGTCGGGAAATAATACGGCACCTCAAAAACGGTGCCGATACTGTACCAAAATGGTACCGTGCTCATCCCTAGTTGCTATGATACGTGTGCTTAATTATTTCAATGATTATAACTGTTAACCAATTGCCAAAAATATAAAAAGTCCCTCAAAAGCTAAAGCTAATTTTTCTTTATTTATTTTTAATTGATCAAATCGTTTTGTGCTTCGTATTTTGTAAATTTTCATTTTTATAGTTAATTGCATAAATGGTCCATGTGGTGTGTCGGTGTTGATAGAAATAATGCCTAAAAACGTTATTAATATTTTTCGACCTCTCTACGTTTTGATAATCACAAAATGTAAAAACGATTAATGAAAAATTATTCGTAAACAAATAATTTGTAGTAAATTTTCATTTCGAAAATTTAATCACTTAAAGATATGAATAAATAAATGCTTAATGCATTTTATGATCAAATGAATTTTTATTTAACCTCACAATTTTTTATAAAAATGTCACAAACATTTCTATATCTTTTACAAAACATTTTTAAATTTAAAAGAAATGTTTTATTCAAATAAATATTTTGAATTCAAAATTTCTACCTAAAAACGGCTAGAAATATTCCAGAAAACACATCCCCCCAGAAAAGTCAAAAAAAGGAGCGTCGGGGTTGGATGATCCCCTTAATTATATGGGTGGTCCCCTTAATTATTAAGGGGACCAGCACCCTAATTAAGGGGACCAGCACCCTAATTAAGGGGACCACCCAGACAAAAAGGCAACTCAGTTTGCCTATAAATACTGGACTATTCCCCACTAATTTTCTCATCTTTTTCACACACTTTCTTTCTGTTTTAAATCAGTTTATACTCTCATTTCATTCCTTTGATCATTTAATCATAAAGCTTTGTTTCCAAGTGATACAAGCTTTGATCCTCAAGTGCAAGAGAAGAATGCTTCCTACCATCAAGTGAAAAGGTATTATAGCTTAGTGTGTGTCCTTGCAACCTTGTTGCAATTGTATCATATCTTATAAATCTTTTGTGTATATTGTGAAGGTATGTATCGTAGTTGTGTATATTAAGTAGATTGTGGTAATCATTATAAGTATAGTTAGATCTTGGTGATCTTAAAAAGTAGTGTTAGATTGGTGTGTTCAAGATAGTGTTTAGTTGAAGTGAAGTTGTGAAGAGAAGTATAGAAAGGTTGTGAAGGAGTTGTGAAGTGAAGTGAAGTTGTGGAGTAAAGTAAAGTTGTGAAGTGAAGAAAAAGTTATGTGGTGAAGCGAAGTAGTGAATTGTCGTGAAGTAGTGTAGTTAGTTGTGATAGATTGGTTCTATCAAGGATTAGAACTCGACATTACGCTTAGTGGTGTTGAAGTTTTATACACCCAAAATATATATATAAAAAATATAATACTTCAAAGAGCAATTAAGAAAATTCCCTAAGGAAAATTCACTCTCAAAAATATATATAATTTCTAACTCTTATCTCTTGTCTTTCATATTTACTTGTCATTTGTTTACTTACTTGTATTGTTCATATTGTGCACATATTGAGATCACATAAAGTCGAATCTAAGTTTTTATATATAAACATAACATTAATTTAAAAAGCTGTAAACTATTCAACCCCCCTTCTAGTTTTTCACAATTGGTATCAGAAGTCACGTTAAACAAGATTTTTAAAATAAACTATATTTTAAAACTTGAATCGATCTATGGAATCAGAAAAATATTTAGAAGGGCAATCTATGCAAAGACCACCACTATTTGAAAGTGATGGATTTATTTATTGGAAAAATATATTCGAAACTTATGTGAAATCAAAAGATCTAGATCTTTGGCATATTATTACACATGGTGATTTTCCTCCTATTCAAAATAATCTCGAAACTAAAAAGGATGAAATAGTACCGTTTGATAAACAAAACGATGATCTTAAAAAGAAACTTGCTAAAAATAATAAAGTCAAGCCACGTAAAGAATATGAAAGAATTTTTATGTGTAGAACCGCAAAAAAAATTAGGATACTTTATTAATCACTCACCATGGTAATAGTCAAGTCAAAGATAATAAAATAGATCTTCTTGTTCATCAATATGAACAATTTACGATTCCGGAAGAGGAATCGATAGATAATGCTTTTGCTAGATTTAACACTATTATTACTAGTCTAAAAGAAGGTTTTTCTAGCAAGAATTATGTTAGGAAATTTCTTAAGGCACTTCATCCTAAATGGCGCGCAAAAGTTACGGCCATTGAAGAGTCGAAAGACTTTACATCATTATCACTTGACGAGCTTATTGGAAATTTGAAAGTTTATGAAGTGATAATAAAGAAAGATTCCGAAATGGTCAAAGGCAAAAGAGAACAAAATAGATCTCTTGCTTTGAAGGCCAAAAGGAATTTAGTGATGAGGATAATTCGACCTCTAATAGTGAAGACGAAGAATACGCCATGGCCATGAGAGATTTCAAGAAATTTTTCACAAGACGAGGAAGTTTCATCAGACAACCACATGATGAAAGAAAGTCATCCCAAAGAAATAAAGACGACAAAAATAGCAAAAGCGAAAGAAAATGCTTTAAGTGTGGAGATCCAAATCATCTCATCGGAGAGTGTCCAAAACTATCAAGAAACTACAATCAAAGAGCCTTCGTTGGAGGATCATGGAGTGATAACGACAAAGATGAAGAAGAAAAGACTAAAGACGGAAAATGTCTTATGGCTAAAGCATCTAATGAGGTACTTTCTAAAACCGAATTCTTTAGTGATGACCAATCATTGTTAGATGAAAAAGACTTATATAGTGAATATAATAGATTATGATAAGTAGGTATAAAAGTCATGGCTAAAAATAAATCACTAAAACAAATTAAAAACCAATTAGAAAATGAAGTACTAGAACTAGAAAATAAATTGTCTAGATTAGAAAAAAGTAAGGAAATCAATGAAGAATGTAAATTATGTCAAGACATTAGGTTTGAAAATGAAAAGCTTAAGAAAGAAATTTATAAGCTTAATCAATTTAATAATAGTAGTCAATCGCTTAAGAAAATGTTAGATCTTCAAAAACCTTCTGGAGATAAAACCGGCCTAGAATTTAATTTTACCAAAGGATCAACTATTGAGTCTAAAGAAAAAGTAGTAGAATTAAACTCAAGCCCAAGACCAAAATTTATACTTGTAAACAATACTAAAATACCCATTGCAAACGACGACGAAGTAAAACGCTTTTATAAACCTTTTTTAAAACCCGGAGTTGGATTTACTAAGCCTAAAACAAGATCTAATACTCCTCCTCCAAAAAGAACTAATAACTCTCACCCTTGGTCTAAAACAAGGTAGACAAAATTACCCTAATAATAATCATTCAATATAGAATTAATCACAACAATCCAAACTTTCTCCTCCGTGAGGAATATTTCCACCCTAATATGTAACTGCATC
The DNA here is from genome assembly GCA_026074375.1 of Tanacetum coccineum. Classification (NCBI taxonomy): domain Eukaryota; kingdom Viridiplantae; phylum Streptophyta; class Magnoliopsida; order Asterales; family Asteraceae; genus Tanacetum; species Tanacetum coccineum. The sequence continues at coordinate 18,310 of BQNB010113676.1, forward strand.
AAATGCCAACAAATTAAAATATGTTCGGGGCTAACAATTTTGGACCCATGAGACATTGGGGACCAAGTGGTTGAGTCGTTACAACATTCAAGTTGAGTTGTTTATTAACATTTCTTGGAATCCGACGAGTGAATACTTTCTTAAGATCCTATGATGGGTTTTTTAAAAAGTTTTCTCCTTCAATGCGTTGCCCTTTCCAAACCTTGAAGAATGCTGAAGTAAAACACTTAGTAGGCAAAAGGTAGTTCTTCTTCCAAACTTCTAAGAATTTAGATTATGTGCTAAATGTTAAATGACTACATATTATTATCATGATACATGTAGTATATGCTAAACAAATAAGTTATAGTTAATAGAATATAATTTAAGCTTGTGGAAATAGTCACTAGAAATGTCATTTGTTGGCATTCTAGAATTAAAAGATTTTGTTCATTATGAACTTGTTTTACTCATTAGTTTTGATTTAGGATTCTCTAACTACCTCTATAAAATGAAAATCTTCTATGACCCACTAGTACGAACTCGCGTTAGATGAAGAAAAGTGAGTTAGTGGGTAATCATTAACATAGAAGTAGGTTTAGTTTTGCATCTTACGCCGGAAAGGCATGACATCAAAACACTATGGATGAAACAAACTCCCTTCGACTACGTCGTCCGCCTCATCTACACGTCTACAATAAACTAGATCTATCAGAATCCTCTCATCAAGCTTTAACTCCATTCTATCATTCTATCGTCACAAAATTATCATCTCTCAAATACTCCAAATCGTGACAATTAATTATTTCATCTGAAGTAACCGATTTATTCGATTGACAAGAAGTTGATTGAAAACTTCACTAAATCCATGTCAAATCTTCTCTCGGCTTGACAACTTGATTATCTCATCCGAAGTAATCAAAATATTTTTAATTAACGAAAGGTTAATTAAAATGTCAATTAAAATTCGTCAATCATCTCTAAACCACATCTCGGTCCAAAAATCTTGACAACTTAATTATTTCATTGAAAATTATTTAAGTTTGCTTAACTTAACGAAAAGTTAAATTAAAAATGTTAAGGTACTTTTCTCGTCCGAACCTTATCAACATCATTATTTCTGACGACTAGATTAACTAAAATAATATGCTAAGGCTAGTGCAATTTCCCTACGTATTTTTGATAATTGTACTTTAAAAATAGTCCAAATCAAAAAACAAATTTTTTTCCTCAAATAGGGCACCTCCTTAAAATAAAGGGGACCGGCATGTTAATGTGGGCGTGCCCCTTATATTTAAGGGATCGGCCATTTTAATTTCGCTAACATTCCCTTTTTTTCCTGCAAAATTGGTTACAAACACCCATTTTTCTCTTCTCTCATTTCCTTCCCCTGCTGCTAGTTTTGTTTAACGAAAACACTCGCCCAAAACCACCGAAAATTCAAACCTTCAACACATCCATTCTGAACGAAAATTCGCAAGGGCAAACACCAACAACAAATAACAACTCTATTGTAAGATTTCCTATACTCTTCTTTCAATTCCATCCAATTTTGTCTCTTAATCAAAATTGTGTATTTTTTCATAATTTTTGTATCTTTTATATTTTTATGATTAGGTCTAGGAATTCAAACTTTCATAGGATTTGAGTCACAATTATTTATTTATTTTGTTCGAAAATTTATAAAAATATATACATTTTTTTAACTAAGAAATTTTCAAAACAAAATTTCATACATTGTTGATTCATGCCAAAAACACGTTAAAATGATTATACATTGACTATCGAAACATACATACCTAAATACTTATTTTTCGAATCAATGAATAAAGTTTTATAAAAATTAAGGGGTGTTTGGTTCGTTTCTTAGGATCTATTTTTAGAGTCGAAATGACCATCACTATATTTTTGTCACTTGTATAAACACATAACTAACTTGTATAAGTCATCAAGATATATAATTCATATATATATATTGATACATTTTATAAAAAGTATAAAATAAAGGGGAGTTTGGTTTAACGCTTTAGAGTATAGTCTTGAGTCAAAACAAACACCATTTAATTCTTGTCAGGTCAAAAATAATGAACCTATATTTGTCAACAAAATATAAAACTTAACGTATATTTTTCGACAATTTTAGTCAAGTCTTGTATTGATAAGGGAGTGTTTGGGTCATTTCCTAGATGTTGAAATATATAATTAATATATATTCTTCGACACCCTAGATTAAATTAAAATAAATTAAGGAACGTATGGATTACTTCTTAGGTTTTTATTTTTAAAGTCAAATTAATCTTTGTCCCACGTATGTCGTTTTCAAAACTTTGTTTTTTTCTTTACTTATAGTAATATTTTATTTTGTTTTTATCTTGTTTAGGTGATAAACATGCCTCGAGCAACCGTTGGTGATACCTCCCATACTAAATCATATATCTCTAAAGTATCCACAATACCCGGATTCTCTCCCATCCTTGCTCAGTTCTATAAACCAATCAAAAACCGTTGAATTCACGAGGGTCGAGTCGTGGATCAACTCTACTTCAAATCCAATGGCATTGAGCGAATGTTCACTAATGTTCACTTCAATTGTCTTTTCGAAATCAATGAGCCAATCGTTCCTCGATTCATTCTAGACATTTATAGTCAAATCAAAGTCCAAACCGATGAGGACGGTTATCTCTTAATCTCATTCATGATCCAAAATGAATTCATCACTCTCTCACTCGCACAATTTGGTCAAATTCTCAAAAGTCCATACAATGGTCAAGCCATTTTCACAAACAAATAGGATCTTGCATCTCTTGCATACTCCCAAGAAACCGATGGACCATATCATACCTATCTTCCTACTCCTGACGATATCCGTAGATTTCTTCAAATTGAACAAGTCGATTTGAACCTCACCATCAAAAGCCAAAGTGTCATTCTCTCTCCTAATCAAATTCTTACCAAATAATTAAGACAAGACATGAGGTGTTGGGAAGAACTCATTCGTGAGAATGTGTTCGAACTAGGCGGCAACCGGGACCATCTTCCAGCTTGTCTCGCTCACATGTTGTATTGTATTGTTGCCGAAGAACAATATAATCTAGCTTACTTCTTTGTCAAAAGAATTGAATGTGCTCGATCAATCTTACTGCCAATCTTCCTTATGGTATGTTTTTAACTCGTCTCTATCGATACATCATGGAACTCTACCCCCATCTCGACAATGGCATTTACAATGTTGTTGATCGAGCCATACGTCCTCTTGCTCTAAAATAAACTTGTAAACCTCGAAGTGATCGTGGCAAAGCTCGTCACTCCGTCTCATCGACATCCGCCCATCATAACTGTGGATCTTCATCTCACCAAGGAAATGATGATGAGGATGATGGTGCTTCTCGTGCTAGTATCCCATCTCCTACAACCTACCTAAACTCTCTCAAACCACTAGATTACCAACGATACGACATTCCCACTTCTTTTGAACAAGATGATGATCTTCTCTTTGAGCGACAAAGTGAATTACTCAATTAAACGTAATAAATCCATAAAGAAGTTAGAGGTAGATTCAAAACATTCGGCAAGGCATTGCGAGGAGTCTTCGGGAAGAAAAAGAA
>BQNB010113677.1:0-21893 GCA_026074375.1 Tanacetum coccineum
ATATATATATCACTGAAATACAATCTAGATCATGACTAATGATTATAGATGCAAGACAGATTTACACTAGGAATAATGCACACGGATACTAGGCAAAATATTAACACACATGAGACCAGGAGAAACACATACTCAAACAACACACTAACTATAGGTAATCTATAAAAAACCAAGGCAATCACTACGAATTTGTAAGGAGAAACTAGACCTAAATTAATCACTAAGTGATAAGGTAAGGCTTAATTAAACTTAGATTAGATTACGAGATTTAATTACCAAGATTATGAGATTAATTCATCTAGAAAAAATCATGTATAGTTCGCCTGTATTAAGTGTATAGTTCGCCTGTGTTAACCCCAGTGTATAGTTCACCTATACTATTATGTATAATTCGCCTGTATTAAGCACAGTGTATAGTTCGCCTGTGTATATGTGTATAATTCGCCTGCATTATCACTAGTGTATAGTTCGCCTACGTTAACATGTATAGTTTGCCTGTGTAACACATAGTGTATAGTTCGCCTGCATTAACATGTATAGTTCGCCAATGTAACACATAGTGTATAGTTCGCCTGCATTAACATGTATAGTTCGCATGTGTGACACATACACTAATATTTTACAACTTTTTCAAGCATCCCTATCCATCTTAACATGAACACATAGCATCTAGGAAACATATTAACACATTTAACTTACGAATTAACCACCAAAATCTTGCCTTTTGACTCATTCGACTCACATACACACGAAAACCCAAGATATTCAAGATTTTAACATATAAGCATGTTTAAGAACACTCAAATCACAAACAATCATTATAATAGTTCTAAACCCAAAACCCATGAACTTTTACAAGTTCTTTACCCTTTTCTATGAGTTCGACAACAAGAATCAACCATAACGTATGAATACGTTAACCCTATTAAAAATTGTGTTAGGTACAATATCTAGACCCCTATAGGACCAAAACCCCTTAATTAATTTGAGATTTCATACACTTTTTAAGGTGACGAAATTTAGATCAATTTTTAGGGTTTTTTCGAGTAAAATTCCAACATTATGTCTGATTAATGGAGGTTTTAACATTAGAACCAGTGTACCTTTTGATTATAACGAAGATAGAGCGAGTTCTTAAAGGTTTGAAATTCAACAATGGAGGTTCAAGGGTCTAGTGTGTTCGTGTGTGTATAACAGACGAGAAGGGGGTGTTTTTGTTTTAAAACTTTTAGGTTTTGGCAAGAATGCCCCCTAAGGTTTACTAGAGCTTCTATTTTCCTAATTAATTTAACCTAAAGCATAAGATAGTTTCTCAAATGGCAAAACTAATCCCTAAGGTTTAATAACTAAGAAAAAATCTCACAATTTGCAATAATACCCTTAAAGAATTAAACACATAACAAATAACGCCCGATTGAGTTAAAATTAATTAACTCCCCTTTAATTATTCACCCTTTATTGTTTAAAACCGTTTCCTTTTATCATAAATTGACCTTTTTGAAGAAGATATTTGACATTTTCTCCCCCTCAAACAATGACCCGTTTTCTATTTAAAGAGTTGTAGTCGTTGTTTGAGTGGTCAAATGTCTTTGAAAATGATTTTTCTGATGAATTCCTGAAGATGATTATATTATTTTTGAAAATCAACACCCAATAAATAAGATTTCTCTTATTTAGACACATAAGCGCACTGACACGTACACTTATGGAATATAGGAAGCACGGGTTGTGATGCAAAGTAATCACAAGCCTTTGCATGGTCATAAAGTAGACCATGCCCGAGAATAAATTCCCGTTGAGAGGTCAAGTTTTCTTTTTGAAATACTTGCCTTTAAGATGATGACCGGGTTGCTATCTGAAATAATAGCAAGCCATTTTTGGCATGTTTTAAAAGCTTTTGAACTTCTGCTCGAACTTCATTTACAACCTCGTATCATTATTAAATGACATTTCTAAGGCCGTAAATGTTATCGATTTTCAAAAGACATGCCAGAGATACATATTTTTATATTTTTTTGATTTTTTAATTTTTAATTTTCTTTTTTGAAAAATTTATATAAAAGAAAAATATTTTTGTGTTCTTATGTTTTCATATGTACATATGATACAGGATATGAATTACCACCATCACTTGTCTGTTTCCTCTGCCAGACGTTCCAACGTTTCCGGAGACATGCTTCTCATACCGAGCTTTTTGATCAAGAAGTTGAATCTTTCTCGTGGCAAAGGTTTGGTGAGGATGTCAGCCAGTTGGTATTTAGTCCGGATAAAGTATAGCTCTACGATTCCATTCTCCACTTGCTCCTTTATAAAATGGTAGCGAACATCGATGTGTTTAGCTCGTGAGTGTTGAACATTGTTACAACATAAGGCAATCACACTTTTGTTGTCGCAGTACAAAGGAATCTTATTGAATTGAAAACCATAATCTGTTAGTTGTGAACACATCCATAGGATTTGAGCACACCACCCAGATAAGGAAATATATTCAGCCTTTGTACTCGAGATGTCCGTGCACTTTTGCTTCTTGGACGACCAACTAACAAGTTTGTCAACTAAGAACTGAGCGCTTCCAGATGTACTACGTCCAGTGTCCTGACACCCCGCATGGTCTGCATCTGCATATGCTGTTAGAGACATAACGGTATCCTTCGAGTACTAGAGACCCATGTTAATGGTTCCTTTAAGGTATCAAAAGATCTGTTTTACCGCTGGTAAGTGCTTTTCGGTAGGCTTTGCCGGAAACCGAGCACATAAGCAGACTGCATAGATAAGGTCAAGTCTATTGGATGTAAGATACATAAGGGATCCAATCATGTCACGGTAAAGTGTAGCATCAACTTGTTTTCCTTATAGATCTTCATCTAGTTTTCTTTTTTCTTCCAAGGGTGTGTCGATAGAATCAGTAGTAAGCAAACCATACTTTTTAACAATTTCAGAAGCATATTTAGATTGGTTTATAAAGATGCCTCTAGGACTTTAAGAAATTTATAATCCTAAAAAGAATGACATTTGCCCCATCATTGACATCTTAAACTTAGTGGACATCTGATTAGAAAACTCATTATACATGGCAGTATTAGTGGATGCAAATATTATATCATCAACATAAGTTTGTACCAGTAATAGGTCGTTTCCAGCATGCCATGTGAAGAGTGTTGGATCAACTGTACCTTTGGAGAAATGTTGTGAGATTAGGAAGCTTGACATCATGTCGTACCATGCACGTGGTGCTTGTTTGAGACCGTACATGGCCTTTTTCAGCTTGTACACATGCGATGGGTTGTCCTGATCAACAAATCCTTCTGGTTGAGAAACATGGACCTCTTCTTTGAGCTCGCCATTTAAGAAAGCCATTTTGATGTCCATTTGATAGATCATCATATTCTTATGAGCGGCATTTGCTATGAAGATACGTATGGCCTCTATTCTAGCAACCGGTGTAAATGATTCTTCAAAATCGATTCCCTCTTCTTGCCTGAATCTTTGAGCAACTAGTCTAGCCTTATTCTTTAGTACCCCACCAAATTCGTCTGTCTTGACCTTATAAATCCATTTTAGTTTGATCAATAGCACTTTATCTGGATACAGAACCAATTCCCAAACTTGTAGCCTTTAAAATTCATGAATTTCTTTTTGCATTGCAACGATCCATGACGGCTCAATCATTGCTTGTTTGAAGTTCTTTGGTTCTACAGAAGTTAGGAAGACGTCAAAATAACACCACATGGCGTCTGTTTGAAGTTGCTTTCTTATAGAGACAAAGCGAGAAGGATCGCCAATCACGTTTGCTATAGGATGATCCTTAGTCTATTTACCAAGGTGTTCAAATGAAGTGTGGATTTGTCTCACATTCGATGATAATCCTTGAGAAATCGAGTCGTCATGAAGAGATTCATGAAGTGGATCATCATGAAAAATTGGTATTTTTGGTGATTCTTCAAAACCTTGAGAAATATTTGGAGAATGTTCTTATTCTTGTGTTGATGGAATACTTGTTGATGGATAATCCTGGTCAATAGAAGTTAACACAAGAGAATCAGCTAAAACCATAACTCTTGGTGCAGCAGCTTCTTGAACTGGAGAAACATCAATTGATGGAGGATTGAAGTATTCATCGAACATAGGTTGAAACAAGTGATCCCAATCATCTTTGTTTGGTGGAATACAAGGTTGTTGAAAACAGTGTTTGGAACGAGTCCTGAACTGGATGTTGCAGGAGTCATAGAATGAAGCCCGGGTCCTAAACTGAATTGTTCAGAAGCCATAGTTGTTAGCTCATCAAAAGTCACATGAATTGTTTCAATAATTTTTCAGGTTCTTTTGTTGTTGATTCTAAACGCTTTCTTTGCGGGCGTGTAACCAACAAAAATACTAATGTCCACTTTTACATCTAATTTACCCAGGTCGTCATTGTCATTGGTAGGATAACAGAGTGCACCAAAGACATGAAACAATGATAAATTTGGTTTCTTATCTTGCATAAGCTCATATGGAGTTTTGTTGTATCGAAGGTGGATTAATGAACAGTTTTGGGTGTAACAGGCTGTATTGATTGCTTCGGCTCATAAAAATAATGGAGCTTTAGAAAATATTAACATTGCACGAGCAGCTTCTACAAGAGTTTGGTTTTGCCTTTTGACAATGCCGTTCTACTGAGGAGTGCGGGCAACAGATGTTTGATGCAAGATGCCAACATTTTCATAAAATTTACGAAGTGTCTGATTGACAAATTCGGTTTCATTATATGTTCGAACATTACGGACGGTGGCATTCAAACGAACTTGAATATTTTTGATGCATTTGATGATGGCCTCCGGAACTTCATCTTTTGTTCTCAAAAAATTATGACCCGAGTAAATCTTGAGTAATCGTCGATAATCACTAAGACATACCTTTTCCTGTTAATACTCGCCACACAAATCCACATGCAAAAGATATAGTTTCTATTGGTTAGTGTCTTCAGCTTTTGGTTGATGGGAGGATTTCTTGCTTTTTCCTAATGCACATGCTGAACACAGATGATCTTTCTGAAATTTAAGTCTTGGAATGCCTCATGCAAGACCGTCTTTAGCTAGCTTGTTAAGAGTACCAAAGTTGAGATTTGATAATCGACGGTGCCATAACCAGCTCTTAGTCTTTGACGCTTTGGATAGAAGACATATCGGAGATGTTTTAAGCATGTCATCAAGAGAAATTGTGTACAAATTTGTGTCACGGGATCCGCTACTCGATAAACTACACGACTTTGCGTATCAACTCCTACATGACAACTGCACACACTCCAGATTATAACTCTAACGCACCCCTCTCGTAGGCTACAACACCACCCCCCACATAGCTACCGTATACACGCGTCGACATCTAACCGCATCAGCTCACTAGATACCGTGCTGACTATACTGGTATCACTACTACGATACTAACTGCACAGATATCCCAACAGTGCTCCAGAGGTACTCCACATCGATCGTCATCTAGGAGACAACAGTGAAGTACAGAACGTACATCTAGTACTCCATACTTGGATATCGTAGCACATTAAAAGACGACTAGGTCACACAGTGAGGCACTCTCAATGACACGAGATAATATCACACAAAGTACAGTTCTACACACATAAGCTTAGCGTAATCACATGAGCACTCACTGAGTATTTACTAAAGATCTGATCGCGAGAGACTATATTGATCTATGAGCAAGAACTATACCATATCACGAGCAATCACGCAATCATATCTCACCGTATCAGAGAGTCAGTATAAGCACCAGTACTCAGACTCATCTATCAACTGTGGACTAACATCACTACACACACATATATCTCTCATCTCTCTCATGTTCTCTCTTCTAGTCCAAATGATGAATAGATCATACTACAGTACACACTACACAGTGTCGTGAGAATATCAAATGCTGATGTAGATTCATGAGCCAGTCTCATCTTATATCATAATTACTGGCGAGGAGAGCTTAGAGCTTGGGAGTGGATTATAAAGCGTTGAGTACTCTCTCTACGAGTACTCAAATTCTCAATACACATCTTTGATCGGATCTCCAATCTCTACTGTGCGCAATTAGTGGCCACACATATTCTGCCTAACATACTCTCGAGTTGTCACTGTAGATACAGTACAGTCTTTGGTAGAAAAGGTGGCTTCTCTGATTAATGCGATTCTTAACTCTTCTCTCTCTCTCTGTACCTAGTATTTGTGAACACCCATTATGAGAGATGATACCTACACATGCATGCACACTGATGTCGTTCTGTAGTTACCGAGTCCTTATGAGAATAGAGGTCTCTTCGTTCACATAAAGCTAATTTGGGAACGCCGCGAGTGTGATAAGCTGTTGTATGTGGTAGTCAGTATTGCATAACTTAGTCAGATCTTGTTGTACGAAAACTATCTCTGTTTATATCACACAACACTAGCTACTGTTGTGAGACGATGATCATATATTCTACAGGTGCGCATCATGGGCAAGAAGAGGGTCTTACTGGTAGGAGGTATATGTGAGCAAGTGGTTGAACAGAGGATGGGCAAGTGCAGGTTCAGATGGCATAAAATTGAGGGCGCACAGTTGAACTATAGGAGTCTTCAAATATCTCTATATACAACATCACATCATGGTTGGAGCATTACATGTGAGGTGGTATGACGCAGAGTGTGACTGAAGAGTGTGACATGATTCTAATGTGGAGTTAGTCTTGACTGATGGTGAGAGGTGACAACTTGTATGCACTTAGCGAGGGACTGAGGCAAGAGCAGTGTTTGTGGCATTTTATTTTACACGGTATGTAATAGCATCTTAGAGTCAGAAACAATTGGAGTTGACTTGGAGTGGAGTGTGATCTATAGTCAGACTTTCCTAAAGGTTGTCAATTCAAGAGTTGAGTGACTAGTGGATCTTATGACTCTAGATGACATACGGGAGAGAGTAGATGGTACAACTACGAACGAGGAGTCTAGCACACACACGTGTGTCTACACCTTCATTTTATCTAAAGAGCTATGCGACTATATGGCACAGAGAGATGAAGTACCGGTCTTGAATTTTAGATAGTTGAGCTGAGGGTGCGGAGGGTTTTTAATACATATGTCTAGTTAACTGGGAGATATCAGTGTGGGATGTGAGTAGCATTGAGATACGTCGGTAGACTATGAGGTGTATTACATATGATTCACACCGAGAGAGCGTGTGTGTTAGTAGTGTTGACACCTTTGAGATATGGAGTGAGTTCGGTTGACGTGATACCAGTCATTTATTGATGATCTCTTTCAGCGCACGTATTTGTAGGTAGGCACCTGATCTTGTGTGGACAGGATGGGAGGGATTGGGCATAGTATAGAAGGTGTGGTTGAAGACATGGATACATTTACTTGGTTTAGTGTCTAGGGATTGAGATGAGTGTAGATGCCAGACTTTCTGTATCTCTAGGAGTAGACTGTAAGTGGATACAGGATGTTATAGGTGTGTGGAGAGGAGTGTAAAGTGACACAAGAATGACGAGTAGATAGTGACAGTTCATCTGGAAATCAACAGGATTAGTTTCGCGGCACGCATTACTTGACAAGAGGGTTGGACATTCTAACTTTTGAGGATAGCGGACTTAGGCGTCTATTTCTATGTTTGACACTGGGTGTGTGGCGACGCTGTGTGATGGATATATATATAGGTCATTCTAGTGGAGAGGTTGATAGATATAATCATGATGGGGAGCGACTATGAAGAAGTCAAGGACTCTTTCTTTACAGACACGGTCATGTACTTTATGCCACAGATATGTAGGATAGAGTATCTGATTCTCAATGAACAGAGGATTCAACGATTTTTACACTCATTATCACTCTCTGAGATTCTGTCAGGTGTGGGGTGGGTGACTGTTGGGGGAGGACAGAACACTTTAAGGTTAATCATGGTCAGATGTAAGGAGGAGATGGAGATCACACAGGACGTGCACACATTAGGTTGTGGGATGGCTCATGTGTTATACTGAATTCTCATGGGTGTTAAGGGAGTTGTAGATACTAGACGTTTATAACAGAGACAGTTGATTCTGTAGTTCTAAGCGCAGTAGTTCAACACATAGGGGTGGAAGAGGAATGGAATAGCAATAGTCTTGATTAGGCGACACAGGCTACTACGGTGTGAGAGATTATGATCTTTGGAGATCTGTGTGTGAGTGTTAGGAGTCAGTTAGGGCAGTGAATAGATTGCGAACAGTGGCGTCGTACACATTTTATCAGTCACTAGAGGGACACAAGAACTCGACACAGACGTCGGATTGAGAGTAGGTGATGTGAGTATGAGAGTTAGCATGGTGTGGTGAGAGTACAGTGTTAGGATGATTAGTTGAGGGAGAGAGTGGCATTAGACAGAAATGGTTATAGTGGACTCTGAGGACGGACTCTGTACACTTAGAGCCGTGTGTGTTCATTATTATAGAAGTAGGGACAGGAGACATTAGCTCTATATTCTAGGAGGATGGGTAGCAGAGTAAGAGCAAGGAGGATGGGGGTAGTCAAGTATGAGACGTAGTAAGGCTCGGAGCGAGACGATTCATTTATAGAGAGAGGGACGAGTGCTATGTGTAGGAGCTGAACAGTGGAGGCATGAATGGGGTGTGGTATTAGGTATTAGGAGGTGTTGAGACAGTAGTAACGGTAAGTGATGGCGCAGGAATTGGGGGTGGAGGGGGTGGGGGTGTGAGGGGTGGTAAGATAGGCGAGATCCAGTCTGAGATTGAGGTGAGCGAGTCTCGGTTATATATTTCAGGATTGGGTGAAATAACATCAAGGAGAATGGCGTGCAGAGAAGAAGGAAGGAGGTTATCAGTATCATTCTAGGATTCACATTAAATCGAGGTGAGCTAGATTTGTAGTATATAGATTTAGTTTCACACAACAGAATGTATGAAGTTATAGAGTGTAGGAGGGGATTCATAAGAAGGTGTTAGGTCGCGAGGAGTAGGTTTAGTGACGGACAGTTAGGCAGTGGGTGTATCTTGGATACTGAGTATGTGCATGTGGGGTAGTGGGTGTGTAGAGATGTCTGTGATGTCTGTGGGTGACTGTAGTTAACTGGTAGTTCACGACATGTATTCTATCTTTAGTTGTCAGTGTGTGGCGGGTGTCTTAGGTGAAGATGAGTATGTGAGAGTTGGGAGTAGTGAGATAAGAACTTCGTGAGAAATAGCACTACATACATTGATAGAGTTGGGGGAGAGGGGTGTGAGTATAGGTGCGAATGGGAGCTTAATGTTCGCGGGTGTAGAGGCAGTATGTTTGTGGTAGGTAGAGAGCGATTGGAGGGTACACGTGACATGTGGAGAGGTGGTCTCTGTAGAGTATAGAGACACATGTAACTTTTGGATGTACTACTGGTCATAGTAGGGGTTATAGTGAGGTCTAACTCTGTATTATATTGGGTTTGGAGTCACATATCATGGATTAGGACAAGTGGGTTTAGGTTTTCTAATAGACTATACGAGTAAGGTATCTCTATGGTTACATAGGAGACACACTTATAATCAAAGGGTCATGCGTTAAGAGAGGGTGTGTGGACACAAGGCGAAGGAGTGTCTGGTGGAATGACAATGGTTCTAGGTATATAAGACACAGTCAAAGGGGGGAGGATATTTCATATGGGAGTGTGAGGAGTATTGTCTGATTGGGTGAGTTATAACACGTGTATTTGTTTAGGAGAGTGCGAGATAATGATAGATATCATGTTAAGAGGTACTAGTGTAGGGTATTGGGTACAGTCATGAGAGTCGTATTTTGATTGAGTTGTAGATTTGGTAAATCTCTAAAAGTGAGGAATATATTTTTAATATTATTTTGTGTGTGGGGGAGTGGGGGGTGGGGAGGATAGGGGGGGGTGGGTTGAGGAGGGGAAGTTGGATATGGAGGTTATATGTGTGAGGGAGGTTTGGGAGATGGAGGTGGTTGACAGCATATGATTGTAAAGGAAGTTTGAGTGAGGGGGTTTGGTAAGTTGGTTGGTGGGAGGGGTTGAGGATTTTAGGGAATGTTATAATAGAGGTGGAAGGGGTAGAGGGGGTGGTTTATTTGAGTGTGGGTGTTTGATGATGATTTTGTATGGGGGTATTTTTGGGGGGACTTTGGAGTTTTGGGGTGATATAAGGAGTTGGTAGTTGTTTGGGATTGGGGATGGGGGTTTTGGATAGGATTTGAAAGAGATTTTGGGGAATATATGTTTTATTGGGTGGGGAATTAAAAGAGTGGGGTGTGTAAGAGGTTTGTGGTTAATGGGGAAGAATAGGTGGGGGAAAATGTGTAAAATTGTTGAAGTATTGTGGGGAGGGAGATGTTGAGTTAGGGTAAGTTTTGGGTATTATTTGGGATGGTATTGTGAGGTGAAAGTTTGGAGGGGGGATTATGAGGTGGATGGTGTGGGAAAAAGATAATTAAGCATTATGTAAAAAATGTCATGACAAGAGAAAATGAATATGAATATCTGTGCAATGGTTCCCCAAGTAATGATTGGGTTTCCGAGTGGTTAGCATTCCTTAGATTCTACAATCTTAGCTTTTTACTCCGAATACCTACATTTTCAAACATTTTTCTGGGTTTTCCTTCGTAGACTGTTATGCTCTGTTTTTTGGGTTCTTCGACTGAGTGGAAGTGTTTTCTTAACGAGGCACTATGTGAGCTGAAGTGATCCATGTAAAGGGCACAATTTACCAACATAGTGAAAGTTCGCCTATTGGTTTCCACATAAGTCCTACTTCATGGAATACATGACCCTAGTTTCAAATACTGTTGTTTTATGTTTCTATAGCAATTTACACGGCATTCTCATTTTCACAAAATCAAGAATAAGACCATATCATAGAACACCATCAACATAGATATCTTACAAGTCCACAAATAGTTTCTCTCAAGAAATTCGCTTTTAACAGTGAATGCTTAACATTAACATCATGAATAGGTTCAACAACACGATTCTTTTTATTAGCTTTCCTAGGTTGGGCTTCTACTTTATTCTTCATGTTCCTACTTGGTATTCGCGAGATCCTATCATTCTTTCTATTGCTTGTAGGCTTTGATCTGCAATTACTAGTAGAACACTTTCATCCTGTAGGAGACAACACAAGTGTGTTAGAATCTGATGTTATAGATGACTCTACCTGTTTAATGTTCCTTGAGGATGTGAGAGGTTCAGCAAACCTAACTTTCTTAACCTTGTTTTTGGGTGTGACAACAACCTTTTTCTCATTAAGTTTAATCATGTTAGGGCATGTATCTCGAACATATACAAGTAACTCCTGAATTTGTTGGGCTTATAGGCAAAGTCTAATTGTTTATCTAAAGGTTGTTTTGCTTAAGCTTGTTTGACTATTCCCCGAAGAATATCAGCTTGTTCCTGAGTATACTTAAGGTATTCTATGTGAGCTTCCCTATTTTGCAATAACCTAGGAGCTAAAGGTTCTAAGTCTAGCTTGAACATTTCTGGAACAATAGTGTAGGCAGATGGTGTTTGTGCAACAATATCAACAATTTCTTTTCCTTTTAATTTTTGTAAATCATTTTTCAATGACGTTATCACAAAAACCTTATCTTGAATGTGAGCTTTTAAATCCTCATTTTTAGCAGATTTTAAGTTCAGTTTATCAATTAAAGAGTCACTCTGTTCTTTAGTATGAACATGTGTCTTTTTGATTGAATCAAACTTCTCTTTAAAAGTCTGTTTCACATGATTAATTTCATTACAAAGATGCTCGTTTTCCGAAAGCAATTTTGCCACACTATTTTCCAGTTCTATATTTTTGGTCTCTATTTCACAATGATCATAATTGACATTCTTTTCCTTGGACTTTTCTTTTATTGATTTTATAATTTCCTTCAACTTACAAATGGTAGTGTCTTTGTCTTGTAGCTGAGCTTTCAAATCATTATTTTAAAAAAATTATGGAATTTCGAGAACATTTTAATTTTCACAAGATTCACTTTTTTGAAAAATTTATTGATTAAGTTGTATTGACAATTCAAGAGAAATACAATGTTTTCAAGTTGTGAGTAACTTTTCAAAAGATCATTATGTGCATTTTGTGATTTCAAAAGCTCAGCATCAAGATTGAAACACTTATCATAAAATTCATTTCTCTTTCTTACCATATTCACAGATTCACCATACAAAGACATAAAATTAATCACAGTTAAAAGAACATCTTGAGACATGATTTGTTATAAGAGTTGATCATTTTCCAAAAGTAATTCTTTGTTAGCAATTTCCAAACATTGTTTGTCAACTGAAGACTGTTGAACAACAGCGTCCATTTGGTCAAAAACTGTCTATACTTCTATTATTTCATTTAGAAGATCTTTATCAAACACATTGAAGATTTCTTTTAAAGATTTTAGAAATGGAATAATTTCATTGTTAAAAACAACTTTAGTATGTTCAAACCCCCATTCACCTTTTGTACGAGCATCAGGTGTAGTCCTTATCTTCACCACGTTGTCAAATCTGGCAAGGTGAAATTTAATCTTTTTAAGGCTTTCATTCACCAAGCTTACCTTAGGAAGTTCCTTAGGAGCTTCTATTTTGACAGGTGATGCATCAGAAGGTTTACTGGTAGGATTGGACATACGCAACCAGAAAGCTTGTTCAGCCAACAATTCTTGTTGTGGAGTAAAACGTTTCCCAAAATCATCAGATAGTCTATTTAATTTTTCATAATCAATAGGTTTATGAGAAATGTTTTGTTTAATGGCCTCTAGATCCTTTTATTTTTCAGACATTTTTAATCGACTCTCTTCTTCCAAAATCAATGTTTCCTCATCATCAATCACAGGCATAGCAACATGTTTAGCAAAAATAACAATACCATCATACAAGGTTGGTTTAATCCGCTGGGTTTTCTTAAGATAAAACGGATTTTGATAACCTAGAGCTTGTTTGTGAATATTATCATAGAAAGCTTGTGGCTTAGTTAACATGTGCACTGTTTGAGCAGATTGACCCACTTTAGAAATAATGTTATCAAGTTCCTTTATCTTCTTTTCCAAATCAATTTCGTTTTCCATATATTTATCTTCCTTTTCTTTAGATTCACTTTTGAAAACAGTGAATGTTTGCAATAAACATTCCTTTTCTTTGATTTGTTTAGAAAGATTTTGCTCAAGTGAGTCAACTTGTTCTTTCAGTGCAAGCTTCTCTTTAATCATATCATCCATTTGAGACTCAATCATTTTTTCACGACTGCTTAAATCAATATTAAGATGTTGTTCAAAAGTTTTGACTCGTTCTTTATATCTCTCTAGCTCAGCGGTTACTGATTCATTATTCTGTTCCTTATTAGCCTTTTCCTAATTATTTACATGATTAATCATTTGTTCCGACATTTGTTCTATCACAGATAAGATCATTGAATCTTGTTGTGCCTACAAATTAGTATCTTGAACATTTGCTTGTTGTGTTTCTTGCAAATATTGAGAGTATAGAATGATATTGCTATCACTATGTATCTCATTATCTGTAAAATCCACAACTTGTGTTTGTTCAAAATCCTGCATTGCATGCACACTTTGATTTTCCATATCATTAAGATAGGTTTCAGAATGATCTACCTCTGAGATAACGTCAGAACCACAGTTGGAAATGTTGGCCATGAGAACCGCTTTTGCATTCGAGATATCATCACAGTTAGAATCATAAGTATCAAGATCCTCAGTCTAAAAAGCAGCATTGTTTGGAATGATTGTCTGAACAACTTGACCGTCTGGAACCCCTAGATCTGCAAGAAATGCGAGTTGCTCTTCATCCAAAATTTGTCCAGCTTCCTGAGCTTCAGCTAACATTGCTTTATCCTTAAACCATGCTACATTCATCAGTCGCGTAGACTGAGTGCATTGCCTAGCCATATGTCCTTCACCTTGACAGTTGTAGCATTTAACAATCCTTGCCTGTTGGCTTGCATTGTTTCCCCCAGAACTAGTAGCATTACTCTTATACCCAGTACCATAATAACTTTAACCTTGTCTCCCCTGAAATTATTGCACTGTGACCCTGCCATCTTGAATAGTGGCTTGGTTTCTTGGGTTTGATGAAGTTCTAAGTTGATTATTGGTTAAGGGGAACCTTAAGGAATCTACATCTATTAGAAAAGCCATTGCCTTGTTGAGACAAGCAATTAGATAATCTCCTAGAGAGAATACTAGAATACCAAAACCTGAGTCCACAAGAGGTGACTCAGTCATCGGTTATATAGTAACTTAAGGTGATTGATAAGCAATTTGTAGAACAGATGAGGTTTGATGATTTGAGATTAATATGGATATGATGGTGGAACGGATGAATGATTGAATTAAGGTTGTGTTGGATAAGTAGATGAGTAATGTTGAGTGGGATGAATTGATCCATATTAAGATGGTGGAAACTATTGTTGAAGCTGAGGATTGTTGTATAAAGACTGATAAGTGTTGAAGTGAGGTGGTGTCATCTGCTGATTTGCAACAAATGCAAGTGGATCTTGATTGCCTTCACGCAGAAGGCAGACTTCATTTGCATGGAGTTCGTGTTGTTCAAGATATGCATGAAGCTGATCAAACTTGGTAGTATGCAAATCTTTTACAAGCCACCAGTCACAAACTTACTCCATTCAGGTGGAAGACTGTTTAAGAACTTGGTATTAACTTGAAATTGCTCCATTTTCATGTTGTAAATGTTCATGTCATTAATCAGCTGAGTGAATCTCAAGTAATACTTATGAAGTGATTCCCCCTTGATGTGAGTAAACTTATCAAATGCATCATACAGTTTACACTCTCTTTCCTACTTAGTCAAAGAGGTACCTTGCATCAGTAATTGAACTCTCTCCCATAAATCCTTGGCAACTCTGTGATGATTCACAAGTGAATAGATATCAGCTGGTAGACCTTGAAGAATGATATTGGTTGCCTTCATATCACAATCAGCTTGAATTTTCTCAGCAGCAGATAATTCAGCATATTTCTTTGTTCTGGTCACCCCATTCTCTTCAACAGTAGGCCAAATGAGTGGACCGTTTTCAACTGATTCAAGTATCATTCTTCCATGCTCTCTGTTTTGCATGTATAATTCCATTCTACTTTTCCAAGAATCATACAGGTCCTTGTCCAACATAGGTGGACGATTGTCAGCACCGGAGAGTATCATGTACTCAGCAAGAGTATTCTTTTGTCCAAGTGGAATAATTGAATCCATTTTAATGTGATAAGATAAAAGATGATCGTACAGTGATTAGAGGTTGTTGTGTTAAAGTGAGGCTTGATTAATGACATTGAGTCTTTGAAATACACGGGATTTTACAATTCTTGATAAAACCGGGAAATCATTTTTTCACGGGATTTTACAAATCAAAGAACAATCGTATAATTCACTTAATGAAAGTGTATAGTTCTCCCAAGTAAAGTGTATAAACCACCCAAGCAAATTATGTATAAATCGTCTTAAGGAACAACGTATAAATCGCCCTTGGAAATAAACGTATAAATCGCCTGTTGAAAAACACGTATAAATCGCTTGTTGAAAAATACGTATAAATCACCTGTTGAAAACACGTATAAGTCGCCTATGGAAAAAATACGTATAAATCGACCCTTAGAGATGATGTATAAATCGCCTGAAGAAAAGAACACGTATAAATCGCCTGAACAAACAATAAGTATACTTCATCTGTAGGAAAACGTATAAATCGCCTGAACAAACAACACGTATACTTCGCCTGTAGGAAAACGTATAAATCGCCTAAACAAATAACACGTATACTTCGCCTAAAGAAAAACGTATAGTTCGCCTGAACAAAAAACTTGTATACTTCCCCTATACGTATAGTTTGCCCAATGCACTTCGAAACTCAAAAACCAAAAATCTTAAAAAGGCTCACTTTTTGACTTTTTTATCCGATTTTTCTTGTACTTCTTACCTATCTAAGACTATTAGAACCTTTAAAACACAAACTTTAACATTTTTGACACAAAAAATTTGAAATCAAGATTCTTGGTACAAAACACTTTTTCTAACCAAAAAGACTCAAAAAGATGAAATTTTTGATAGTTTTTTAAAGATTTTCTTGTATTTCTAGCCTAAACTAAGATAAATAAAGAAGAAAGTTAAAAGCTTTATGGTTTTTAAACCCTCAAAAGATGAAAATGTCTTGAAAGGTTAGAACCAAACTAACGAGTAAACAAAGGTAACAAACGCACCACAAACACCCTATGGCTCTTGATACCAATTGTAGAATATCTTAACACATATAGTATGATGGATTCGTTTAGGGTTTTAGAGAGAGAAAGATGTGGTTGGATGAACACTTAGAGAGAGAAACAAAGAAGAGAATATTAGATTAAGTGTGTGTGAGAAATGAACAACCAACACCCTCTCTATATGTGGAGAGGGTATACATACTTCAATCTATAACCGGCCATGGGCTTAAACATGGGCTTTCTATGTGTCTTTGGCCCGATTAGCTTACTAACATTACATATGATTAATCTACGAGCTACGACTATCTATATTGGAAGTGACCGATACTTTTCGTATTCCTAACAACAGTTCCTCGGTCACGTGATTAACAGTAAGGTCATTCACGTGGATCCCGCAAAGATCGAGTCTATTAAAGATTGGGCATCTCCTAATACTGCAACGAAGATTCATTAATTTTTAGGTCTTGCCGGTTATTATTAAAGATTAATTGAAGGATTATCAAAGATCGCCAAATTAATGACCAAGCTAACCTAGAAGAAGGTTAAGTTTGATTAGGGTGACAAACAAGAAGCAGCTTTCCAACTATTGAAAGAGAAGTTGTGAAGTGCACCTATCTTGGCTTTACCTAAAGAAGTTGAGAACTTTATTGTTTATTGCGATGCTTCGCATAAAGGATTCAGTGCTGTATTATTGCAAAACGAGAAGGTGATTGCTTATGCATCACGACAACTAAAAATTCACGAGAAGAATTACACCACCCATGACTTGGAGTTAGGAGCAGTAGTGTTCGCTCTAAAGATTTGGAGACACTATCTGTACGGAATAAAGTGTACCGTGTTCACTGATCACAAAAGTTTACAACACATCCTGGATCAAAAGGAGTTGAACATAAGGCATCGTCATTGGCTAGAGTTTCTCAGTGACTACGATTGCGAAATTTGTTATCACCCGGGAACTGCTAATGTAGTGGTTGACGCTTTAAGCAAAAAAGAACGAATTAAGCCATTGCGTGTTCGAGCCTTAGTTATGACTATTGGTTTGGATCTTCCCAAGCAAATTTTGGAAGCTCAGACAGAGGCAAGAAAACCAAAAAACCTCGAGGCTGAAGATATGGGAGGTATGCTAGTTGATACCTTAAAGGAATTAGAAAACCCCAAGAAAGAAAAATTGGAACCGCATGTTGATGGAACTCTATGTTTGAATAACAGAAGTTGGTTGCCATGGTTTGGTGATCTAAGGACTTTCATTATGCATGAGTCCAAAAAATCAAAATATTCTGTTCATCCGAGTTCCAAAAAAATGTACCAAGACATGAAGAAATTATATTGGTAGCCCAACATGAAAGCCGACATAGCCACTTATGTGAGCAAGTGTTTGACGTGTTTAAAGGTCAAAGCTGAACACCAAAAAAACCATCTGGTTTGTTGGTCCAACCTGAGATACCTTAGTGGAAGTAGGATAATATTACCATAGATTTTATCATAAAGCTCCCAATGACGTCAAGTGGTTATGATACCATTTGGGTAATTATAGACCGACTTACCAAGTCTAAACACTTTTTGCCGATGTGGGAAAATAACCTGATGGACAAATTGACAAGACTATACATGAAAGAAGTAGTCACGAGACATGGAATACCAGTCTCGATCATTTGTGACCGTGACGGTAGATTTATGTCACAATTCTGGAGGTCATTTCAGAAGGCCTTGGGTACTCATTTGGATATGAGTACTGCTTACCATCGGCAAACCGATAGACAAAGCAAAAGAACCATTCAGACACTGAAAGATATGTTACGCGCTTGCGTGATAGACTTTGGAAATGGTTGGGATAGACACTTACCGCTAATTAAGTTCTCATACAACAATAGCTATCATACGAGTATTAAAGCTGCACCATTTGAGGTGCTTTATGGTCGTAAGTGCCGTTCACCTGTTTGCTGGGCCGAGGTCAGAGATACTCAGCTTACCGGTCCAAAAATCATTCATGAGATAACCAAGAAAATCGTTCAAATCAAACAAAGAATTCAAGCCGCTCGTGATCGACAAAAGAGTTACGCTAATGTGAGGCATAAGCCTTTGGAATTTCAAGTTGGAGACAAGGTTATGTTAAAAGTTTCACCTTGGAAAGGGGTTATCCGTTTTGGCAAACGAGGGAAGTTGAACCCAAGGTATATTGGCCCTTTCAAGGTGTTGGCAAAAGTGGGAACGGTTGCTTATAGACTCAAACCTCCTCAACAATTAAGCAGGGTTCATAGCACGTTTCATGAATCTAATTTGAAGAAATGTTTATCCAACGAGCCATTGGTAATTCTGTTAGATGAAATATATATTGATGATAAGCTTCACTTAGTGGAAGAACCAGTAGACATTATAAACCGTAAAGTCAAGCGGTTAAAGCAAAGCCGTATTCCCATTATCAAGGTTCAATGGACATGAAGATCAATTCCGAAAGAATTATCCACATCTCTTCACAAAAACCGCACCCTCTACAAGTTCCGCATCTTGAGCCCTGAGGACAAGGCTCCTTTAACGGGGGAAGACTGTAACAATCTGTTATTTCAGGTCATTTTACGACTCAATACTTTTCATTATTTATTTTTAGGCTTTTACGCGTTTGCTTTTAATTTTTATCGTTTAGTTAAATTACGCAAACTAAAAATCATCATTCAACGTGATATAAAGTATATAGTAATTTAGAGGACTTGTACAAATTTAACCAAGTAATAAATTATAAAGACTAGTTTATAATTCATAAATATATATACGAACTGTTTTAACCATTCTGTTGAGATTTGAAATTTTATAAATTATGGAAGTATTTTTATATAATAGTACATATCATAGGGAGTCCAAGCGTATAAAGAACTCAAAAAACGAAGCTATAACAAAGAAGTTATGATATTTACAAGATTACGATAATTAAATATATAAAAGTATTTTTTTAAAGTAGTTTTATAAAAATTGGCACTGTTTCAGATCTGGTAAAAATATAAGGATATTTTATGATGATAGTACATGTTATGAGAATTCCAAGCATATAATGAACTTGAAAAACGAAGCTATAACGAAGAAGTTATGATATTTACAAGATTACGATAATTAATATATAAAAGTGTTTTTATAAAAAATAGTTTTATAAAAACTGACACAGATTCAAAACTGATAAAATTTTATAACCATTTTATTATGGTAGATCATTTCAATAGGAAACCGTGCACATAAAGAACTCTAAAAACGGAATTAAAACGAATGAGTTACGGGGTTTTTAAGATTTAAAGTTATAAAAGTAATTCTATAAACTGTTTTGAAATTACTGTTTTGACACCGATTTTTATAAAAGCAGTGAGTATTTTATTTGAATAGTTTATCTCGTCACGATTCCACATATATAAAGAACAAGCGAAACAGAGTTAAAATGAGTAAGTTACGAGTTTTTAAAGATTTCGGATAAATAGAAACTATAAAAACTAATTAATTTTTATAAATAATATTTTGTAATTTTTATAAAAATATAACATTCTGTTGGGCATATGAAAAGTAGTTTACGAGTGTTTTCGGGTCCGTTTGGGCTATAAAAACGTTAAGAAATATCGTAGTATCATTTATATAATATTTATATACCTTTTTAACTTTATAAATATTATTTTATAAAACAATTAAACTATTTATATAATATCATTATATCGAAAATAAAAATATTAAATCAACTATTACTAACAAATAATCAATTGTTGGACAAAGATAATATTTTATTTTACGGATACAAATACGTAGACATTTATTTAACAAATACGATTTAAATATTGCTTTGACTTTTTAAATTAAACAAAAACTATTAGGTGGTGGTGTAACTCTATAACTTATGATGTTGTATTTACATTAAATACATTATACTCTTATGACCTATAATTAAGTAGGTTGCATTCGGATTTCACGAGACATTTCACTTATTTGATTTATATAATCAAACCATTCACTTGAGGTGAGTTCATAGCCTCATTTTTATACGATTCCAATGATTTACAATTCTCGGGGTAAAAAAACATGCATTGCTTTACATTTAGACGCAAGTACACTTTAAACAAATTACGAGTTTGCCTAAGTAGCTATAACTCACTATGCCCATGAATCATGAACTGTTAATTACTGGATTGTAAGCGCGAATGTTATGAATAGATCTATTTAGGATTGACATCCCTGTTCGGGTGAGTAGTGCTTAATAGTTTTGGCGGTACCGAAATGATGGACGTATACCATGTCGGACTTTGGATGTTGCGGGTTGAACATCTACATGGGCACATTATTTGCATTAATTTGCATACATACATGTTATAGCTTCGGTGTCATGAGCTTAGTGCATTTGGTAATTACATTTTGAGATATTGTGTGTGTCACATGTCTTACACTTGGAAATCTTGTGGTCCTACTTTATACATTACTCAAACCTGTGAATTCACCAACTTTATGTTGACGTTTTAAAGCATGTTTTTCTCAGGTCAATAAGGCAAGAATAAGGATACATTGGTGGTTACCATTTTGGAGTCACATTATCATAAAGATTTAAGTGCATTACATTTTAGGAATATTTGTTATGTATTAAAATCTTTACATTTTCAAGGATGAACAAGTTAAGCTTCGGACTTTTGTAACAAACAATTTATTTAATCCAATGAATCATTTTCAAACGACTCATATAGAGGTCGTTCTCTCATCTTGTACTATTAATCTATGAAGTAACGCTCCCGGACCCTTATTCCGCTGCGACCCAATTTGAGGGTGTTACAATACTTGTAAATTTCATATTTTACATATTCCATATGCATTCTCACAATGCCTTTATCATTCTCTCATCAACCCCAAGTTGACAACTTATTTAAGTTTTATGCCCAAGCATTATTTTTAGTATACTCGACTCTTCCACATATAAATCTTACATAGGTTTATTCTATGTCACACCCAACAATCTCATTATTCACATCATACGCATTCTCATATATCTACATGATTTTAGTCATGTTTTACAATTCATCTAACACATTTTATATCTTTAAAGGGTTCTAGCGCAATGCTTTCATCCATACTTTCTTCTATATAGCATGTCTCATCATCATTTTAATATTTTTTACATTCAATTTCAAGGGCAACTCTTCTCAATATTTATACGTCCAAGTTCAACATTAGACATATATTACTATTAGACCATACATTAGTCTTACATCACAATCTAATCCCATTCGCTTAACTCAATGTCTAACACTTCATGTTACGATAAATTCTAATCATGCCTTATTATTAATCACAAGCATATCGCTCTTATTAATACCTTGGGGCAAATGGCACAAAAAGGCATTAAACTTATGGTCTATTTTCAATCAAGGTACTCTACTTTTTTCTTGCACATAATGGAATTTGAACATACGACATCTACAGTTATAATCTAATAAACAATAACCTAATTTCATCAAAATTTTAGTATATTATTGATGTCTAGCCATATTAAAAAGGGTGTGTAATACAAAATATTTTGGATTGAAGTACATGTTCAAGTGAAGGAAGCAGTAACAGTACATGTTCAACTTCTATAAGAATTTTCTCATCTCTTTTAAATTACATATTGAAGCCTATGTAATTTTTGGAATCATATTTCTAAAGCAAAGTAACAGTACATTAACTAAA